>CM022760.1:24056545-24194045 GCA_012411365.1 Ameiurus melas
CTTTAGTGTGGTTCAGGTTCTATTTACTGCTATATACAGTGTGTTGTACATAAAGATATAAGAACTATATACTTCGCCTTCCAATAAGCCTTCACTACTAAACGTATTTATGTGTGTGTTCATGTGCATGCGTGCTACAGTATGTCAGGTTACTTGGTGTGTGGTTACAGGAGGGCGTATGATTAATGGCCGCTTTTGCATTTAGATTGGATTCTGGCTGAACTCAAAGCCGCTCCATTACAGGCCGTGCTTTATGGGCTTTATCACCCAGTGCAGGCAAATATTACATAAAGCAATCCCAGTAATGCATCCTGGGGTTAGGGATTTACAAAGCTTGGATAAAACAGAGGACGGGAGGTGGGTTATTTAACCCTGACATGAAGGCCGTGACCTTACACTGACCCGAGAGCCATTCACTTACACACACTGGCGTTTGAGGAGTATGGCAATGCAAGGCTTAGCTCATTAGAGTGTGTGTGTGTGTGTGTATTTATAAAACAGATTAGTTTCTTAGTTGCTGTGCCCATTTCTTCCATGTTACTTGGCAGAAGGCGATTAATGTATTATTAACATTATGATGCTTATCAGAAGTTTTCCTATTTTAAATATTATTTATTATCACACCACAAATGTCATTATCACGGTTAATTTGTTCCTGTCCTTTGCTGTCACGATAAAACAGTGACTCTCCTTGCTTTGAGCCATACTGAAATGTCAATGGAGCACACATTGCAAATGCCAAAGCTTTATGACAATAAAGACTTAGGTTTATTACGTTAAAGCCGTCCTCCTCTCGCTGAGATGATGTGTTTGAATTATCTGAGGCTTGCGGCCCTTAGATGGAAGTGTGGCGCTTCAGTCCTGCTCAAGAAGGGCTGAAATGTGTTCCTTCTCTCTGTTACTGTCAGTTCCTGGTCTTAAAGGAAATATGATTGCACTGTATGAATCTTGTTTAGCGCGTTCGTTTTTCTATGTATGCAAATCGACTTTAAAAAGAAATATTTTGAATATTATCTCATCCGTTTGATTTTAGATTAGTTATGGTGAATTGAATCTAATAACAATTCTAGGGTATTTGGAAAGGTAGCTGTCAAGCTGACAGACACTAAAACCCCTCTATTCTGCACAACAACCTGTTGTTTTCTTCTTTTAGAACTTTTTAATTAGTACAACTTTCGTTCTAAAAAAAAAAAAAAAAATCAACCCGTCAATCAGACTGCTGACTGAAGAACGTTGTATGTGAATGAACAGAGATATAATACATCACTAGAGCAATATACCTTTCCATGTAATATTTCAGTAATTCATACGTTTCACAGGACATTACCACATTAATGTGTCTGTAAATCATTCTTGTTAGCCTCATAATAGCATTAATACACACAAGCATTGATAAACCAGTCTTCAATTTATTTTCTCACATGTCCTCATGACTAAGCAGACTCAATTCTGCCGAACGTTTGGTAATACACCCAAACAAAGTACTCACACAAGCACACAAGGGCCATGGGTGTTTTGTTGGGAAAGGGTCGCGGAAGGCATGCCAAGTCCCTGGGGTAATAGCTGTCTTTATAAATAGTCTGTGATGTGTTTGTGATGTAGCTCTTTCCATGTTTGGGCCCATGGCTGTGAAAAGACAGGTTAAACGCAGCAGTATACATGCTGCGTGCACAGCAAATCAGAGATACAGAGATTCCTACTACACATATATAGTATGTTGCTAGAAGCTAATAAACGCTGTAAACGTCTGCTGTGCTGAAATCAGGAAATCTAAATTAGTACGATAGGGTACAGATCATCGCTTTACAGCAAGAAAGAAATTATTAATCATGTTTTAATGTTAATCATAATACAGTTTGGCCTTCTAAAAGGTCATTAATGTAAAGCCAGTTGCTCCACCGTCATGCCTACAATGCTGAGCATCGTGAAGTGTCGACCAAACTTCTTTTATACATTAATAAAGTCTGGCTCAGTTTTAGACACATTTACCTGAGGCACAAGTTACAGGATGATCTAGAGGACATTGAACATCTGCACTGAACGTTCTTTTTAAAAAAAATATATTTCTGTTTAGCCAAACAAAGTATGGGTTATTTGTAGGGCACGGATGTCTGGAAGTCGTCAAACGATCTGTCTGAATTGCTTCGTAATACATACCGTTTCCAGAGAAACTGGACTATTTGAATAAAACTCGTCCATCTGCTCTGCAAGCAGAGTACCTCTGAAGCTGTAGAAGGGATTTTTATTATCATACTGTATTGTAATTTATTACTGAATTAGTCTAGTTACTCTCCTGTGGCGTCTTCTTTATGATATCTATCTACCTATCTCTTGTGTATTCATCTCAACTTGGACGTTTGGTATTTTGGTGCTCATACAGATCTGGTTCCTGAGTCATGCCAAGCTCCTTCATGTGAAACTCCAGCAGATACAACATAAGGCCATGACTGTGAACACAGGAGAGAGCATACTCAGGGTATGAGAGAAATAGGGAGGGGGGGTTATCTTAAAATAATCTGGAACAAGATGGAGGGCTCTTATCCTAGATCTGAGAAACAGAATCACCTCTCATTATCTTCTTCTCTCTCCTCTCAGCGCTCAGACACCACCACCTTCCATGATCATACACACTTTCACGTCTATGACAAATCCTTTTAGGGGGCACTTACACCGTGATAGCATTACCAATAATATTATAGGTCTTATCAAGTGTAGTGCTTCTTGCTAGATATTCACACAGCTGGGCTTTGCTCTCTTGGAGTGTTCAGTGCATCGTTTAAGACCCAAAGATTGTGGCTTATTACTCGGGATTAGTAAAAAAAAAATATATATATACATAATAGTTGAAGGTTCATACTTTCCACTGTAGATTTCAAACTCACACTCCTCACTCGTTGTCATTACGTATTAATGCTTATCATTTACAGCAGAAACACTAGGAGAACCGTGTGTACCAGGCTGTAATCCAGGTCTGCACTTCTACTACTCATTTCAGTTCCTGACCTCTCAAGTGTGACTGCAGTTACAGTTAATGCCCTGTTTTTATTCGACACTGCACCGCTCCCGTAACCCGAAAGAAGTACACCGTTCTGTTTAGTATGCTGTCTTGGCTTAGCTCAGCCTCTCGCTGGGAAAACATGCTGGGGTTAGTGGAACATCTCTTTATTACAGAGCAACCTGGTTTAATTAATCACAGTGCTGTGAACATTACTGCTGAAATGAAGTCTTGCATTGATGGACTGAGGGAGGGGGGAAAAAAAGCCAGACAGAAAGTAGATGAGAGACTGAATAGATTGAAAACTGAAGAGGGAGCAAAAAGGGTAACGTATTCATTTTTGTTCGCTATGCCTCAAAACAATAAGACATTACGGGCTATGCAGAATTCATAATAGTAGATTGAGACAAGTAAAGGACTCACAAGCTCCTTCTGCATTCATCCCTTGAGAAAACACACACACACACACACATCAGAACACGCTGATCACATGACTAAATTATATTCCTTTGTAGATTATTTACACTATGAGCCCTGAATATATGAGTGTTGGACAACATGGCAAGCTGATGGTACTATCTGTCTGTAATTTCTATTTAATATTTAAACAGCAATTTACTACAGCAATTTAGTTAGATACGTAAGCCATGTAGTCATGTGAAAGAGCAAAGAACTCATAACAGAAGTAAATAAGTTACTATCTGATACACAGAATATTCCAGCAGCAATCCTGAGTGCCCCAGTAGCATATTCATAACTAAATATTATTTAATATATGACCTACTGGCAACCCCAGAATTACTGGCACCTTTCATGCAACTGAGCTATATACACTACATGGCCAAAGGTTTGTGGACACCGGACCATCATACAAATATGTGGGTTTTCCACAAACTGTTGTCACAAAGTTGAAAACACACTATTGTATAGGATGTCTTTGTATGCTGTAGTTTGAAGATTTCCCTTTACTGGAACCAAAAGCACGACAGTGGCCCTGTGTGAAAATCGAGGTCCATGAAGACATGGTTTGCCAATGAAGAACTGGAGCAGCCTGCACAGACCCCTGACCTCAACCACAGTGAGCAAATTTGGGATGCCAACTGAACCCCAGGCCTCCTCACCGAACATCAGTGCTTGACCTGACTAATGCTGTTGTAAATGAATGAGCAAATCCGTACAGCCACGCTCCAAAATCTAGTGTTAAGCCTTCCCAAATAAGGGGAGGTTATTATAACAGCAAAGGGCGAATGGATATTCAAAAACCACATGTAGGTGATGGTCAAGTGTCCACATACATTTGGGCATATATAGTATATGTGTGTTTGTGTGTGTGTGTGTATAAATATACATATGTATATATCTCATAGGACAATTAACTTTGAGTATAGGTGATGCTTGGTGAAGCCTTACCTAACAAGGTTGAGTTTCTTACTGTAATGTCTAACAGAGTTTTGAGACAATGAAAAACATTTCATTCTATTGTTAAGTTTAGACTGCTGCTTCAAATTCATACCACAGGATTTTAATACGGTTCAAATCTAGGGACTGATATAGTCATTGTAAGGTCTAGATTTTATTTTGTATTCGCAACCATTTCTGTGTTGATTTGAAAGTATATTTTGGGTCATTAGCACGTCTTAACCTCCTGGCAGAGCCAAATAGGTTTTGGTGTAAAATACCCTGGTGCAGAATTCATGTTATCAATTTTCACAAGAACCCCTGGACCACCAGGTCCAAAACAAACCCTAAGCATCAAGGAATGATCATCATATTTTTGCAGTATGTATCAGTCCCTTTTTCACTAAACACGCCAACATTGTCAAAAAGGTCATTTTGGTCTCATCTCATGCTTGCTGAATGGGTTTTTTTTTTTAGATACTTTCAGGAAGGGTTTCATTTTTTCAACCCTTCCAAAGAGCTTGTTGTTATGGAGTTCTGATTATATTCCAGACTTTTGGACATTTTCTTTTTATTAAGGCCCTGGTTGTGCTTCCAGATTCCCTTGAACGGTGCCAATTCTTTAGTTGACTGTATCTTTGGGGTAATATACCATAAGTGGTGCTTTTGTTCTATGATTAATCAGCCAGTGAAACAGCTTTGTGGGAGAGAGAGCAGTTGCTCTGGGACCGGTTCAGGTGTTCGGAGTACTTCAGGGTATAAAGGGTTGAGTGGAACATTCCGTCTCGCTCCACCTCTCTGGTTACTATCAGTGATGAGGTAAGAAACCAAACTCCAATGGCCACTGTCCACTCCACCCACACATTCCAGAGTACGCTCTAAGCTGGCGTCAGCTTGGGATTTTAATGGTGTTATTATTTCCTAGTGTTTTGGGTCCTTCTTTATGCATCCAGCTCATTAACATCGATCTCCCATGCTCCATCTCCTAGCAAATAATCAGATTATTACACAAACGTCCCACAAACCCATAACAATTAAGCTACTAAAAACATGTAATTTTGTTAAATGCATACAGGATGTTTCCCCTGCTCATAATTAAGAGGCTTGTGTTTCGAAGTTTAATGAGTAAATTTAATTGCACTTTCACACTGGAAGCGAAAGTTATTTCGAGCTGATGCACATCTTTAGAAAACACTCTCCGAAAGGCAGCCTGCTGATTGTTTATTGATTCCGTTTACAGCTGAAAACAGCCCTTCCTCTCTCTTTCCCCTTGCTTTTTCTGTACTGAATAACCCACAGACTGCTTCTGTTTTGTTTAGCTGCACCGCTTATGTGCAAGGACTGTGCGCAACAGTCCCAGTTTGACATTGTCCCTGCTTCAAATCCACAAGACTTTTCCTTTGCAATTAGGCTCTAGAGAGGAAACTGACGAGACCGAGCGAGACTTCTGCAGCAAGTCAGCGCAAGCCATGATGAACTGAAATCTGATGACACAATTTAATGCCTGTCCTAATGAGCTACAAGGTAGAAATATGCTAATCGTGTTTCAATATACACGTGGGATTCTCGATAACACATCTGGAACTTAAGACTAGTTTTTGGACTAGGAACGCATCAATACAATCTCATCAAAATGGTCTGATACCAGATTCCGATACCATGTGACGTAAGCATGAACAGGCAACACGAAATGACAGTGGGCTGTGTATCTGATAAGGCATTTCATGGCGTTTAAACAGTCTCTTTAATACAGTGTTAAGATGGCTGACCCGAGTGTGCAGAGCAGTATTAGCAAGGGGCCATGAATTGCGAGCACACAAAGAATTCTCTGAGCGTTCAGAGAAACTCTTGCACATGAGTGCACTTCAGCTCTGTGAGCATGCTTCCTATATGCGGTAACACTTTGCAATAACAGTACATGAAGCCTCACGCGCTAATACCTGAATAAATATCTACTTAAATATGAACTAATGAAGAGCTCGCCTTAACTACGATGCGAGTCTTATGGCTTCATGCGTGAATAACGACCACCTTAAGTTAGTACGTGTTTGTTAATTGATGTATTGATTAACACGTAGGCGTGAACTAAATCGAACCTGCTCTATTAGAAAGAACATGAATTAAACGTGCATCATTTCAAATCGTTTATATAATTTGTCCTATGCAACTGCGTACACAAACCATCATTGTATGGTATTGGATGAGTTTAATCATTTATTTTGATCCTCCTTATTGAAAGTCACTTTGTTTGCAAGTCAAGGTGCAATTCATGGGAGCCTCTGCCCATTTTGATGACTACAGTGGCTGGTACAGCCATGCTCTCTGTTACTGTATAAATTGGGATAACATTGTAAACATTAAACTCAGCATGAGGAGTTCCTTGCTAGTGGCACCAATGTAAACAGAGTTAGACTGCACCAATGTAAACAGAGCTAAAGAAAATCCTCCATGATTGCTTAATACTAAATAGGTTACTCATTTTGGTATTAGTATTGGAATTGTTACTGACATGAACCAAAAAACATGTACTTGTGCTTTTACATTTGTAAGAAAGGTATCAATGCACTTGTAGTTTAGACAAATACTGGTCAAAAGTTTTCCTCCTTCCTGTAGAGCAGTAAAATCCCAACGATCTTCATATCTTCCATTAGCAGGCAGACAGCATTCACTGTATTGACAGTCCGTTCAGAGCACCCCGATTATAAAAATACTTGTTTGATTTGTAAATTTCACTCTGATCTTTTAACAAGCCGGATAATGAATACGTCCATCTGGGCTTTGAACGATGTCCGGCTTTTTAGGCTCTCCATCTGCTGTCTTTCAGATTCACCCTTTCCTCATAGCTTGGGAGGGATTAGATTGAGAATTAGCTTCCGTAATTGGACACGACAATCTTTGGTCAGGGCATTAAGGTGAGGCCGTCATGCAGGTCATCTCTCACTGCAATGTACCACTCACTGTAACACACTACAGTACACGGTGAAGGTGAAGACCACCCATTAGTTGGGTTTTGTTTGATTTCTATGTTTTAGACTTGACTGGAAATCCAGCATGTTAGACAGGTTTTGTTGCTCTGCATTCTGGGAAGAAAAAAAAAAAGAATATATATATATATACATATATATATATATATATATATATATATTATATATGTATATATATATATATATATATATATATATATATATATATATATATATATGTATATATATATATATATATATATATATATATATATATATTTTTTTTATTATTTTATTTATTTTTTTTAATCCAAATCATTTCTTTAAGACTTAATACCTGCGATTTAAAAAGTTCGGAAATCATTTGGCAGGGTTTTTTATAAAGATATAAAACTGAAAATGTTTTGGTTTGTGTCAGCTTCAAAGGAAAATCCCATCCTCAGATCCCACATCTCAGTTAATGTTGGTGAATTTTATTTTAAGATTAAAAATGATGTGCTTATCAAATCTCTAATCTACAAAGCTCATACGTCCTTTAATAAATATATTTCCAGTAATTGCTTCATTCCAAGAATATAGAGTACAGACTTTCGTAAAAAAATATGTTATAAAACTCCCGGGCCCTTACCAGACATAAGCAGCTACCCCATATTTCCATGCTTAATTTATTTTCCTGCCCCACATAATGCTAAGGCACCTCTCTGGATGTGTGGTTAAGGGAACATATCTTAGACTGTAATAATTCCACACAGGGGCTCTGCAGATGGGTTTCCAGTGCTCGAACCTATGTGCAATCCATACGAATAAGCCGCCTCCTCCTGACTGCCTAATCACCAGTTAGACTGTGCATGTATTGTGGCACACTGCAGCAGTGGTGACGGCTGGTGTTCGCTGATCCCGTGATGAAGCCTAGCAGTCGTGACCCAAACAGGAAAAAAGAGGGTGTTGAATAGTGCAGCTTAGCCTGTAATTCATCCTGCTCAAGTCGCTGCCAGGTACTCAGCCAGCTTTCTCACACACCCTGGGACACGGGGAGCAGTACAGGAAAAACACCCGACCCAAAACACAAGTGTTTCTCATTCCAGCCACGGGGGAGGCAGCCAGCAGACACACACACTAAAACACAGACTCAGTAAAGGATCTTGTTTTGGGCTCCACTCGGGAGTTTATTCACCATAACATTCCCAGGCTTTAAAAAAATGATCACAACAACTATTGCAGTAGCACACACACACACACACACACACAATAGGTGAGTAGCTATTACTGCTTCCACTTAATAGGATTCCAAGAAAGAAGATAATAATTCAAATCTTTTAATCTTTGAGGACTGTTTAAATTGTTTTTTGTTTTTTGCCTGGCTTCAAGTTAAGGTTCTGTAATATGTTATTTTGTGTCAAAACAACAATAAATCAAGAACACAGAATAATAATGTTCACACTATCAACACACTGAACAAACAGAAAAAGACATCTAATTTCCAGATTTCAAGGGTAACCTTTTTTTTTATCAGCCTTTTAAGCACACAACATTTTCCAGAATAAATAACTTACCAATGTTCTGTAAAGACAAACAGTAATCTCAATACCTCGTGTTATTGCTTTAAAAAATGCATCTCACAAATATCTAGCTTCTACTACAGCTAAGTTATAATTATAAATCCACTTTGTTTTTATCGTAATCATAGTTCCGGAGAAGGTTCATCTTTGGAAAATTGTTTTTTGTTTTAGATTTTATTAAAAAGTATCATTTCAGGAAGTAATCATTAAATGCCCCTCTCTAGATCTGGTTTGAAGGAGTTATCTGGCAGAGTTACAACAGATATGTTAGAAAGAATGAGCGAAGATTGACCAAGTAGACCGGTAAAGTTAAAACAGACATGTCAGGAAAGATGTGTGGGAGGTGGGCTACAGGGGGTGAACGCTACAACTGAGAGGATACTAAAGCTATTCAGAGAAGACTACAAAAGGCTGGAGGCAAAGACAAGGTTTGGACATACACTTTATTAGAGACTACTTATATCACATTCAGGAAGGAATATGACCTTTTCAACGAAAATAATACATTTGTTACTATTCAAATCCAAGAACGCATTATTTTACTATTTTTGGTACTTGTGGTAATGAAGGAACTGGCACCCAGTCCAGGGTGAACCCTGCCTTGTGCCCGATGCTCCCTGGGATAGGCTCCAGGTTCCCCCACGACCCTGAAAAGGAGTAACCGGTAGAAGATGGATGGATGGATGGTAATGAAAGAACACCAGTGAAACCTGACACACTATCAAATGTCCTGTTGGTAGAAAATAAATGTCTTTGTATTCTTCATTTTTGTCATAAGGGAACACAAAAAACGCTTTGTACTCAACACTACCTCAATTACTATTGATTTGAATATAAATAAGGAAGATGAGAAACATCAGATAGACAAAATACGCTTAATTATGGTAAATCAGGTGATTTGTATAAAATAAAATTGATAATTGACAAATAATTATTATAAAATAGCTGGATAGGTCTTCAGAAGCAAGGAAAGATGGGAGAAAGGCAAGAAAATGCTTTATTAATCAAAGTTGGAGGATTATGGATGATGATTGCATTTCAGGGTCATCATATCTCTGAAAATCTGTAAAAGCACAGCCTCCATGGCAACAAGCTACTTGCCAGATAAAAGTCACGTCTGGAGTTTGCCAAACAGCACTGGAACTTTGAAACCCATCTCTGTGGTCTTAACCTTAACAGAGCATTTGAAGAGTTTTGAGATTAAAAGTATATATACTGCTCAAAAAAATAAAGGGAACACTTGGAGTTACATTGTGCTGTTTAAGTGTTCCCTTTATTTTTTTGGGGCAGTATATTATATATATATATATATATATATATATATATATATATATATATATATATATAATATAATTATATATATTATATATATATATATATATAATATATATATAAAATTATTATATATATTATATATATATATATATATAATATATATTATATATATATATATATAATATATATATATATATATATATATATATATATATATATATATATATATATATATAAAAATGGTCATGCATTAAGGTACTTGATCCCTAATCGAAGAACAGGCATAATGTCGGTCCATCCATCTATTTTCTGTACCGCTTGTCCTACACAGGGTCGTGGGAGCCTGGAGCTCATCCCAGGGGACTCTGGCCACGAGGCGAAGACACCCTTGGCAAAATCACACACATTCACTCACAGACCAGTTCACAAGCTACAGACATTTGGAAATGCCAATCAGCCTACAACGCATGTCTTTGGACTGGGGGAGGAAACCGGAGTACTGGGAGAAAGCACGCACACTGGGCAGAGGCAGGATTCGAACCCCCAACCCATAAGGTAGACATAATATTATTCTGCAATGTGAAAAGCTCTCAAACGTTTTAAGACAAGACGAGATAAGACACAGTGATGTTATATTTGCAAAGGTCATCAATTCGGTCATTCCAGTATTTGTCCTTTATATATTTTTTTTAAATGATTTGATTCTCTCTCTTCTTTTAAAAAAAATAATAATTTAACTGAATGTACCATTTAACATTCTACCACTCCGACTCTTTCCCAAACACTTTTCTGTCTGAAACTAAATGAAGTGTCCTGTGCATCATTTGTATGTCTGGAAAGCCTCTCATAACTAAGGATATATCTAAGCAAAAAATGTTTTCACAATTCCTATAGGAATATCTTGTCTGTGATGTTCATTGCACCACCTAAGGGCTTTTAATGAGCACGTATATCCGCCGAATGATGCCCTAGATTACTAATGATTACATCACTGGTAATGTGTTAGTGATGTATGTATTATGCACTGTGTTATGATAAAAAAAAAAAACACACACACAAAAATATAGCAGACTGTGGTCTGTTCCTGCGACGGATGGTTCACATGGAGAAGATTATTGGATTCTCATTCCGTCTAAACACCCTGTTGTTCTGCAATCCGTTGAACTAAGCAAATATGGGAGAGAGGAGTTGATAGGTTACAATACATTTTTACAATACATATTTGCAATATACGCTTATGTATGAATTTTAAATATGACACAAGCGATGTTCATTTAAGTCGTTTCATTTAGAAAGCAGCCGAGACCTGCCTAGCATATGGAAATTTCTCCCAGGTGACTCCTCAGAGAAGACCAAGCGTATGTCAAGCTGAATTAAAGCTTACTTTGAAGAATCTAAAATATCATTTTGAATGACCGAGATAGGAGCGAGTGAAATGTTTTTGGAGTTAGCCAACTGCTTTTTCTTCTTTTTTTTTTTTTGCAAGGAAATGATTTTTGAAGGCATGTAGAGATTGAAGCCACTAGTAATCCACAGTGGTACAGAGACATGTACTAATAGATTCAGTGCAGGATCGCGGTGTCTCTTTGTATTATGCAGTGCATTTGTTTTGCTCATAATGGTCTTGTGTGCTTTAGGAATGCAACATTTTTTCTCTGTTGTTGTATAATAATAAACTTAATAATAATACAATTGAAAGAAAACCCTCGCATTCAAAAAATTTTGATAAAATGACCAGTTTAATAAAAAGAAATGGCATTTCACGTGTAATATAGCAAAAGGGCAACATAACTCAGATTTGTTTTAAACTTCATACAAGCATTTTGCCCTTTGCACATCACAAAGTCATTTTAAATGGAAACCATTCCAAAAGATATTACATAAATTATAAGTCTGATTTTTTTTGTATTCTTACTTATATTCTTGTTTACATTATGTATTTAATAATTTACTGTATTTATTTAAATAATAATAAAATAAACGTAAGTAAAGTGCTAGGTATACATTCAAATATTATAAACATTATAAATAAACGTTCTGGGGTGGTAATGCATTAAAAAAAAAAAAACATGCAAAGACTATAGTTATGTAAGAAACTGCCTGTGACTCATTTGAATGTGTATTGCATATAGAATTTTATAACACGCAGTTGTTGTTTTGTTTGTATCTGAAATAGTGAAAGACAGTACTTCACTGATAGAGCTGAATCTTTAAAGATATTACCTGAGAGTTTGGCCCTCGTCCTTCTATCATCACCCACGTTACAGTTGTGAGATATATATATATATATATATATATATATATATATATATATATATATATATATATATACACACACACACACACACACACATACACAGTGTGGGAAAAGTCATCGATTTTTCCATCTTACCTTGACCTTTACTGAAAGTCATATAGCACATCAGTGAGCCTTTTAGTTTCATCTATGCTGAATAATTTAGGTTGAGCAGAGTTCCTCTGAGTGCTGCACTGATTTTCCTACCTCTGTGGACTCTAATCTGACATTGAAGATGCATAGCCAGTTGTCTGCTTGCTGGAAGCTCTTAGAAACAAGGTGGAAGTGTAACGTTAATGGGAAATTTGAGCGAAAAACATTTCAACAGGAAGTCATAAGAGCAGAGTTTTCAAAAACAAACAAACAAAAAACAACGGTCAGTGTTAAACCGATCGCTGGTTTCCTTCACGTCATCAGACGTCTGACAGGGATTCCTTCGATCACTGAGACATTCCTTAGCGTTGACGCACAGGGTGTTTCCTCATGAGATGTCCCAAGGAGTGCGAACACGTGGGCGTCGCCAAAACAACTCTTTTGCTAGGCTTTCGAGCTCAAAACAGCTACCGAGCACCAACATAAAAACATAAGAAGGCATAAAAACCTATTCTGATTAAAAAGGTTAGCTTTATCCTAATGAAATCACGTACCTAACATAAGCCTAAATAAGCCTAAGCATAAGCCAAATACATTATACGGACAATTAAGTTCCAGAAAAACCCTGCATGGCCAATCTTATCTTTGTTGAACAGAAGTGTCTAGATTAGAGGAGAAATTGTGTTACAGCTTGCTATTATAAGAGCAGAGGTTTATGGGTATAAGCTACAGGGAGGCAGCTGAGATTAAATTACACAGGGCCAGAAACATCAAATACTTCAGGGACCATGAGGAGAGGAATGGTCTCCGCCGCCACCCATGCACTCTAGAGAAGGAGGCTTGAAAACGGCAAACAAAACCCATCAATACTGCATCTGCTTGTGCTCGAGTCCTCCTTGGTGACAAATTATTCATTGTGCAATGGGTTTTGTTGCAACAGAATCACTCAGCCCTTGTGGGCTCTGCCATTGTTCACTGTGTACGCTATAAATGGCGATGGGGTGAACAAGAAAAGGGGGCATTTTCAGAAAGCTGGTGTTTCATATGTCTCCTTCATACCACATCTGCTCTGAGCCCTCTATAGTGTGGGAAGATATTGGAGTTAGTTGTGATTACATAATTAGTTGTTATGCTATGAAAGATCGTGTTATATTTAGAAGCCATATAAGACATTGTCATCAATAGTGATTTACAGGCAGGAATTAAAAACCAACAGTACAGCATTCTGTGAAAACACTAATGAGTTGTCATGTGACTTACAACACTAAGCGATTACAAAAGACTAAACGGAAGACACGTCCACATGTCCTATAAATAGTTCTTAACTACAGAAAACCTGATTTTCAGCATCTACCTACATGCCAAGCATTTTTGGAAGGACAATGAACCTTCCAAACTGTAATATTCTGCTACACCTCATTCCTCTGAAAGGTCACTTCAATGAGAATAGTGATGCTAGAAGTCACTGCCTTATTAAACTGTGTCTCAGCATTTCATGGGCAAGTCTAAACACGTCGAAAGTGGCCTTTTTGTCTCATTGACAATGATTTTCAGTGCCAGTGCTGGCTAATGTGTAGACATTTGGAGCGAAACAATCAGACCCTGAATTCATTATATTACAATATTTTGCACTGATACTCTAATATTTTATAGACCACAACAACGAAAACATCACATCTGTAATAACTGAAGATAACCTCTGTATGTCTGCACTCACAGTATTCTACCACCCAAATAGAAAACAGATGAGGTCCTAATACTCAGGAAATCATTTCAATATACACTGAGGCACCAGTTTAGAAGATACTTAGGTTCATAAAGTCAAAACTCTGTTTCGCAGCTTGGAGTTTCTCTCATAGCTCAACATTGTATTGGATGACTCATAACGAAAATAGTTTTCGCATCATACTACCTACAGTCACGTGTGACCGAAACTAGCGCAGGTTTTTGTCAAATATGCTCATTGGGTATGATGTGAGAATTCGAAAGGTTATGAAAAATGCCCAAAACAGACGAGGATACGGTTTGGTATATGACGGTCTCCAGGTTCACATTAACAGCTTGCTTTTAAACCACAGCATTGAAAATAAACAAGGAGGCTTTGTGAACGCTCTAATCTCAGCTCGCACAAGAGGAGCTTACAGTCAGCTGGGAAAACAAAGCACACATTTCAAGATTAAAAGCAAGGTTGGTATGTCCACAACAGTAACAAGCTCCTACAGAGGCTCCAACACGATAGACCTGTACATGTGCAGCCGAAAAAATAATAAAAAAAATCTTACACATGACTTCAAACGTGATTACTCAATCTGACATAAGCCATGGAAAGTTTAATAAATGTGCAGCCTGTATTAAGCCCACATGCTGATATTTACAGCTCACAAGCATGGTTATGCAAATTAAAATCCATCATATTATAGGCCTATATTAAATAAGGTTTCAGGCACAAAAAAAACCCCACACACACATTCTTAATTACCTTTTCATTTACAATAACGTGAAAGATGCAAACTGAACGGAATTCAGCCTGTTCCCGTTTTCCTTCATCAAAGTCATCTGAACCAGAAGCATGAGGAGAAATTATTTGACACTGGACTGTTGGGAATGCTCCTAACCCCTAAGTGCTAAATGTCCTACACTGATGTAACCCAGAACAAAATAAACACTCACGAGCCCATTCTCATCTTAATATTAGTTTGTTCAATTGCTTGAGGTTAGAAACGCAATTTATTTCACAAAAATCTATAATTAGCAGTACATTCAAAGAGGTGTTTGAACAAAAACATCTACTTCTGCCCTGAAATTTACAACTTGGTACGATAACACGTGTCTGACTCTGTGCCAGAAATGTCCAAGTGACTAATAGCTAATAACCTTCCAGTTGGCATTTGGATATTAGTCATGAGAAAGGGGGCGGGGAGTCAGATCAATAGTTCATGCTTTGAATAGACTATAGATCCCATTTGTGTTGGGAAAACATAGTAGATAAAGAAGGCTGAACACCACAAAGTAGTCCTGAGCATGATTTCCTCATACAACTAATCACCACATTGGTTAAGATTCTGCTCTAAAGACCAGGAGGTTGTAAGCTGGACCCAGGACTGGCAGAGAGACGGCATAGGACGTTGAGCACAAGCTTGAACCATTAACACTAAATCTTTACGTTTAAACTGGATTCCACCTCACACACTGAAATCACATAGAATAAATGAACATAAAAACCATACACAGTCATTTCTATCAAGATCTTTGAGCTATGAGGCATTTAATGTGATACATGAAAAACACTTCCTGATTACTAAAGAAAAAGGAGAACACTTTTTTTTGACTAAAGTTGCTTTTATTGAAAAAGGCCAGGGTGCAAATATGAAAAAAATAAAGACAAGCATATATTTTTAAGCATTTTAATACAAACTCAATATAAACTATTTCAGTCCCTCTTCACGTGTAAGACACTGACTCAAAATACTTTGTTATACCGTATTTTATCAAGTATTGCACAATGTAGGTACAAAATTAATATATGTGATTACATTGTCCTTAATATAGCAAAAATCTTCTCAACTCTTAACAGAAAATACAACTTGTTTCTCTCAAAAAAAGAAAAAAAAAACCTAAATATTCTGAATTTCAATCACTAAAGTAGGCTGTACACAATCTGTAGAATTGTTCATCTATTTTAAAAGGTGGATTTCCTCAATAAATTCTTTTCTTTTTAAAAAAAAAAAAAAAAAAAAATAACATAAAGCTGCTGCAGCCATCACAGATCACTGGAGTAGTAAAAAGATATAAATGCAATACCGTGTCATAGAAACAATATATATACTCTGATACTTTACAAACTCTGTACTCAATTAAATTATACAATTAGAAAAAAAGACCAAGTAACCCCAGATATATATTCATTAGTGCCAATTTCTTAAAAATCAGCCAAGTCTTAACCAACTTGAAAATACTGTAGGAGGCCAAAACTTGAAGCTATATTTTGTTTTGTTTTTTATATATATATATATATATATTTTAGCTTTTGTTTTTTTAAAACAGTAAAAAAAAATTGTGTGCTTTGTTGGCAAAAATAGGAAAAATGAAAATGTGAAAGTAACCAAGCTTGAACACATACAACAAGCTTTTTGTAGAAACAAACTCAAGGGGCACAGAAAGACAAACACCCTTGGGCACATGCTCTTTTCGGTGACTAACAGGGTTTTTTTTTTGTTGTTTTGTTTTTTTTTTTGCTTCCACAGATCTTTATGTCCTTTGTTAGTGTGCGTCATTTTATCTCCTTCCTCTTGCCAACAATAAATTCATAAATAAATTCTGGATTCGTTAGTTAGCCATGACGGGCTGGAATTGCTGGTTAGAATACTGCATGTTGCTTAGGCTGAAGTTTAGACCATCCATGAGAGACTTGTCGTTGAGGCTCCCGTAGGCTGCAAACACGTCGAAGGCATTGTTGTACTGCAGAGGGCTGAGGCTGAGCGGATTCTCGTTGCTGAACATCGTGGTGGAGCTGCCCTGGCTCTGAAGGTTAGGGAAAACGAACTCCTTGGCGTTAGGAGAGAGCGCAGAAGCCTTCGGCTGCGGCTGCCCTCCGAGACCGAGACTGTAGAGAGAATGCATGGAATTGGCTTTATGCTTCAGTAGGCTGGTCACATTCAGGCCCAGGTTGGTGGGAGATGTGCGTGCCACCTTGCCACCACCGCGGCTGCCGTTCTTCATTTTGGTGGAGCCGAACTTGGTGGCGGCGAACGTGGCTGTGGTGAAAGTTAAAGGTTGAGTGGAGCGTGGCATGAATGACGGGCTGACAGAAGCAGACTGGCCAAACGGTGGTGATGGAGAGCTAGACTCGGAGGAGACCCCTACAGGATCGCTGATCGGCATGAAGACCTGAGCATCGGGGTTAAAACTGTTCCTGATCTCCTTGTCCAACTCTGATCCGTTCTCGCCAGTATCGTCCACGTAAAGCACCTTGATGGATCCCTTCTCCCCAATCTGGTAGGACACCTCAAACGGGTCGATCCACACACTGAGGTCCTGAGGCAAGTTGTTCCGGATGTCTTCGATGTCAATCCCGCTCTCTTTGGCTGCTTCTTCCACTACCGTGTCGACCTTCTCCCCGACATGTATACACCTGAACCCGGACCCTTTGTATGGCTTGTCGGGGTACCAGTGCCCTTCATATTTCTTTTTCAACTGCCGTTCGAGCTCTTCCCCGAAGATGTTCACCCGGCGTCGAGGGAGTTTGTTGTACAGGTAGGAGATTATGAAGTTGAGTGCTACTTGGATTTCAAGCTGCATAGCTGCTTCCCAGTCGCAAGCGTGTGTGCCTTCGTGAGCCGAGCGTTGCAAAAACCTCCAAGGCAGTAAGTGATCAGTTTGTGGCGAACAGGACGCTGATTTCTCCCTCCACAGGACAAAGGAAGTCTTCTCTATCCTTAGGAAGGGGAAAAGAGGCAAAAAAAATAATGTTCAATCCTGTTGTGTGTGTGTGCACGCATGTGTGTGTGTGTGCATTCTCGACTCAACCATCTAACA
The DNA here is from genome assembly GCA_012411365.1 of Ameiurus melas. Classification (NCBI taxonomy): domain Eukaryota; kingdom Metazoa; phylum Chordata; class Actinopteri; order Siluriformes; family Ictaluridae; genus Ameiurus; species Ameiurus melas. The sequence goes on from CM022760.1 coordinate 24,074,660, forward strand.
CTTTCTGTATTAAAAAGTTCATCATGTTTACACCGGCTGCCAAGACACAGATCAGGTCTTGAATGCTTGATATTCACCGAAGACTAATAAGCAGGGTCTGCATCGCTCTTTCAGCTTAAAACACAGGCGCTTAATACCGTTTTCAGACAAATGACAAGAAGTGTTCGAGTTCTAGGCGTTTATCAAAAGCACGACGCTGCTAAAACAAACCGCTTCTCAGGGCTCGGAAGGGCATTGCTGCCTCTTCTTCTTCTTCTAACGATGCGACACTTGGAGATGACATTGCGCAATAGCTCTAGCGATCGGGTTTCCTCCATAAAGCAGCCAATAACATGGCGAAGTGAATGGGGTGTAGCTCCAGCACCACCACCACCACCACCACCATCACCAGGGTTTACCAAATTACTACAGTACACAGTTCTCCTAATGGTGTCATAGTGACTCCAAAAAAAACCCAGCAAGGTTTCATTTCCATAACCTGTTCCTTTCATTTAAACATCAGAAAAAAATAGGAAAAGTTTTTTTCTAGCTAGGACATCTTGTTCCTTTTCTGCCATTTTGACAAGGGCTGTGTTTCTGCCTCTCTTTCCTCACTACCCTTTCACCCGGATCACTCTGGAACTTCATGAATCCACGACACGTCCACGCTAAAGCACGGACTTCCTTTCAGTCTTACCGGGGGTGGTCGGGTTTTTTTTTTTTTTTTTTTTGGGGGGCGCACTGTTGGTCAAAGACTTCAGATGGGAAATAAAATACATAAAAGAACCCAGCAATCTAGCAGAGAACTATCCAGCTGGCTTAATATCTACAAGGCTGTGAGATCATGTGTCCTGGCTGAACATACACCCGGATACACAGCTGATATGGAGATGGTTGCTACGCATGAGGAAAGGGAAAAAAAGAAGAAGAAAAGAGAAAGAGAGCTTGTATCCAGGAGCAAGCACTCGATGGACTGCTTGTTTTAGGAGGATTTTAATCACGCCACGTGTTTACACGCACATTTCTCTTGCTTATACACTGGAATAAATCACACAGAAATGCTGACGGTAAAACAGAGCTGGTACTCACATGCACGAGCAGGACGCAGGTGTAGATCCCGGATGTAGTTCGAAGCTTCCGCAAATATGTCTACCTCTAAGCTTTGTAGGTTTTGGTAGAATTGTTATTCCAGTTACAGCGTTTTAATGCTTTTGGTGGTGTTGTTCTTTTCCGGTTTTTTTCTTTTTTTTTTTTTGTTTTTTTCGTTCTCTGATGGGCCAGTTTGCTGTTTGATACGCAACCTGACTCCCCACTGCCTGGGAGTTTTTACAACTCTGCCCTTTAAACCAGTCACACGGCAGCTTTATAGCAAATCCTCAGCTCTGGTCCTGAGGTGGGCGGAGACGCAGGACCACAAGACCACGCCCCCGACGACACCAGCAATTGGATTGTTTTATGCTGCGTCACCTTGGTGCCTTAGCGCTTATTGGCTGTTGACGGGCGTGTCAAATAAAAAAAAAAAAAAAGGGGGAAAAAAATTCACCATGGAGAACCCATATTGTTATTTGACCAATCAGCGACAAGTACATTAGAGCTGGTCGTCCCCTAGTTATGTATTAACATTGTTTCTGTGCCTACACAGGGAACCTCAATACAGTGAGTAGCTGCTATGGCTTCTTATGCTTTTTTTCCACTATGAAAAAAGCACAGATGTATTGTCATTATCCTGTCATATGCACGCAGGCACGCAACCGTTTCTTATAGCTTATTGTAACATAAATATTTATTTCAGTAGCATGTAGTCGGTGGTAATTTTGTCAATTTTTTTTTTCGTCGAGATTAACATTATATATATATATATATATATATATATATATATATATATATATATATATATATATATATATATAAATAAAATATCTCGTAGCTGATATTAAACCTGTTTGTGCCCTTGAGTGTTTTGTCTCGGTGGATGGGTGGGTGTGGGCAATAAAGACCTTTAGCTATTGGGTGCTGGTGTTCTGACGTAGCCATGGCCACGCCTTGTTTTGATAGGGGAAGCCATGGCTACGTCCCAACCCGCACACTACCGTGCTAATTAGTATGCCAGAGAAGTACAGGACCTATAGGAGGTTTTATTTTTATTCGTTGACAACAACCTTTCCCCTGAGAAACTCCACGAGTTATTAAGATGCCTGGTGCGGCTTTTTTCCCTCCCTTGCATTTTTTATTGTACAAATATTGTACAAATAAGTTGTATTTACTCGAATGTTATGTTGGCCACGTCTACTGCACACTTAAAGGGGTATTACTGGAGAGAAACTAAAATAATATAACAATATAAAATAAAATTGCCTTTGAGTAGAAATGTAAATGTATATTATATAAATAATGTAACAAATAAAATATTAAGAACTTTTTGAAATATCTATGTATCTTTCTATCGTAGTTATATTTTATCTTAGTTATATTCTATCTATCTATCTATCTATCTATCTATCTATCTATCTATCTATCTATCTATCTATCTATTCTATCTATCTATCATAGTTATATTTTATCTATCTATCTATCTATCTATCTATCTATCTATCTATCTATCTATCTATCTATCTATCTATCTATCTATCTATCTATCTATCAGTTATATTTTATCTATCTATCTATCTATCTATCTATCTATCTATCTATCTATCTATCTATCTATCTATCTATCTATCTATCAGTTATATTTTATCTATCTATCATAGTTATATTTTATCTGTCTAGCTAGATACTATGTAACTTTAGACAAAATTTGATATTTATAGCATTGGAGAGAGAGAGAGAGAGAGAGATACATATTTCCAGTGGTCTTAATGTTAAGTGTTGTCTACTAAAGTTACATAGAGTTTCCCTTTGCTTGGTTATGCCCATTGTACACTTAAAGGGGAATTACAAAATAAAGTAATTCGTCTTTCTCTTAATGTTAAATGACAACATTACCCTACTGATTAGGATACTGATTCCAGACTGAACACATTCATTTGTACTAGATCTAATATATTTAGTCCTTGTTGTTAAATGTTTATATGGACTGATTTACACTCAATAAATGGACCAACGAAATCCATTCTCCTTGAGTCTCCATTCTGACTTGTAATAGTACAGGGCTGTAATCCAGGTCGGACTTTGAACCAGCACTGTAAGACTGGATCATTTGGTGAGGTTATAAACATTCATAGTGCAGAGAAGGAGTATCAAGGTTTCTGTCTGCTTTATTTATTATCAGCCTCTCTGGGTACAAGTTGCTGCTGACCAAATAAGCTAGTGGCCTGATCCGTTTGCAACCTGTGTTTGGAACGTAAAACACAGGCTGATTTATGACAGTGGTCAGTTTCTAGGCCCTTATCCTCAATGTACAGTGTGTAAACAGATTATTAACAATATATCATATTTTATATACATCAACACTGTTTTACCCATATAAGATGCCATAATGTCTTTATAATGTCAGTATGAGTTGGCAGGTTTGGACTCGTGCTTTAAACAGCGCATAGCATAGCAACCACGAACCTAAGACAACTCATTCCATAACAAATGTCTACTCCGCCCCTTCGTGACGTGCACCTGATCTCCACCGTGTCAGCATTGTGTTGCACCCTTGTATATCTCACAAAGCCACCACACCTGTCTTATCCTAAAAGTGTTAATTTAACTGGAGAATTCTGTATGTGTATTCTGGATGTTGAAATTGTTCTCATCATTCTCTCATTTCCATTGTTCATTTGAACCAAAGCTAGATAAGGAGAAACAGGAGGAGAATCTCTGATATGTTTGCAATATCAGTCATGGTGGGCAGACATGGTGGGCAAAAACAACAGGTAAAGAAAGGTGAGATAGATTCCAGATTGTACCACTACAGGGGATGTGAGTGTCTTTAGTAGCAGGAGCCCAGAAGACACCGCATAAGCATTTCCAGCATGACACTGACTCATACAGTGGAGTTGTGCCAGCGCAGATGGAACATGAAATTTAAAGGTGCCGGCACATTGTGGCAAAATGCAGTGAAATTGCACCAGAAACCTGTTTGTTGTCACTGGTATGAGTAGTATTTGTTTATTTCATATGCAGATTACAAGCCGCATTCTGTTTACTGGGGAGACAAAAATGAAAACAGATTAATTTTTAGATTAGCATCTGACACAGGCATTTTGCGTTACTTCACAGTTCAAATATGTCAGGCTGATGAAATCAGTGGCACAGTTTCATGGCTTGGGTTCAGAGTATTGATGCCAGTGAAGTCACCTCTTAGTTGCCTCAGTAGAAAATATCAAGTGTGAGAAAATGGATGGAATGAACTAGGAAGTTGTCAGCTGTTAAAACGTAAGGCATTGCAATGAAGCCACTTAGTAAAAAGATGTGTGAATTAGTAGAACAACATCCAACAGGCTTTCTCTAGATCTGGTGTTAACTAGTTAAAAGCCTTAAGGAGGGCCTTGCTTCAGCTATGGGCCTCATCCAGATGCTTGAAATGTATTTAGTGCGAAACAAATGCAAAACTAGCTGCACAATGTTATATTCTGTTTCTCAACACCTTATCCTGTACCAAGCTACACCAGTATTCCTATTACATGTCTGTACACTGTGTTTGGATGTATCAGCTCATTAATAGAAATGGACGACCACAGGATCGCCAGTGACCAGATATTGTTTGGTTAGTGGAGTTTTGTCAGTAACCCTGACATAGTAGTAATAATAAATACTCAAATAATATGTGGTAATTAATATTTTCTTGTGGTCCCTTTCCACTGCTTTTAGTTCAGGGTTGAGGATGGCTGACAAATTATACATGGCTTCAGTCTGTAATTGTATAATTACAGTGCATACAGTATGTAGGTTTTACCTGATAAACTGTCAATGTGTTCCAGCAGCTGTCCGATGCCAGCAGTTGAAATGCACCCAAGGGAGGGAGCCACTCTCGTGAAACTCGGCTTCAAAATGGCTTGCTTTTCTCCCATAGGCAGCTCTCTGGTCTTCATTTTGGTTGATCCTTTTAACAAAAATTCACAGTCTTCACAGGTGAAAGTGAAGGCTAAAACCAAGAGTTGATGTTCAGAGCTATTTATTGTTTAAACAATCCATCGAACAGGACACACTATACAATATATAACAATATGTTCCAGTATTTTTGCTCGCCTACAAATTGGGTTGTCTGAAACAAAAGGTTCTATGTCGTTTAACACATATACATATAGATACCAGGAAATAAAAGCTGAAATTCTAAACTCTCTTCTCATATTCCTCTTTTAATCTCAAACACAGATGTCTTCAGTCTGCAGCAAAAACAACTGAATTGGCCTTGCCGTTCCAATAGTTTCAGAGGTGGCTATCAGAGGGGACTGTCGCTATATACAACCCTTTCTTAAGGCACTCTAGTATGTGTAGGCATTTTTAGCCATTTCAGCACACCATCATGAGTCACAAACTGACTAAGTGGAAAATATCATAAATATCATATCTTCCTAAAAATGACAGAACACATGCATATTACAGTTTACTGGAAAATGTGTCCATGTTTTACGTGTTTGCTCGACTCTCACAGTCAGATTTGGACTTTTCCCAGCATGTTTGCCATTATCTTCTAGTTCGCATGTACTTAAAGTGGTCAGTGAATCTATTACAATATATAGTATGTTATTGTGTCAGCCATGTCATTGAAATGAACTGTTTGGTTTAGAAGCGTGGGAGAAAGAACATGCCAGAAGCTCCACTTTCTTCCTAGTTAACTTCCTTTAACATTTTCATATCTCTCTCTCTCTCTCTCTCTTCTCCACCACCTCCCCGTCTCCTCCCTACAGTGTATAGAATAACTCCTAGCAAAGAGTCTTTAATAAGGTGCTTGGCTTCCTAACACACACCAGAAGCCATCCATCCCATGTTCTCAAAAGTTCTCAGCACTTTTAGCAGTTCTCCAAGCATTCCTCATGCCACTTATTTGAGGGTATAGTCGTCACCCGCAAATGTTTAGTAGTGAGTTTCTTCGAGGTTCCTCAGCTTCACCTTCATAGTGTGGCTTACGTTTTGAAATCTATCTAGGCATACCGAGTTTCAAGGGGTAACATGTCATATTACTCGAGTTTATTAATACATTTAATGTGTGAACCTGACAGGATCATTTCATTACACACTCCATTTTAAAGCAGGTTCCATAACATTGTATTGCGCAAGTAGTGGCAACATGGCCATTAAGTTTGAAGTACACTCAAGTGTTTACAGCTTCAGCAGTGCCAACAAGACGTGAGCCGTGTATCCATGGCAACTATCGATGGTAAAGATAATCTTAGTCCTCTCCACAGTGAAACAGAAAGGAAAGCCTGGTCAATTGAATTCTCACCGTCATTGAATAAATGAATCTGATGTGTTCCGTGTACAGGGCAGAAGAAAAGGACTGAAACAAAAGAAGGAGATGAGAAGTGTTTGCTGCCTGGAGATGAGTCATTGTGTTTTGCGTGTCACCTGGAGATAAAGTACGAAGCAGATGGATTATGACTATGATTTCAAACACAGAGACATTGTTTCTTGAACAGGGACAAAGAATGTGCGGTGTGAAAACACTCTCTCAAGCACACACACACACACACACACAGACTCCCAACCCTACAGTACACATGCAATAATGCACACGCGCTGAAAAGAGAGGCCGAGCTAAATTTCACTGACGGATGATTCCAGAAAATGTAAGAGAAAGCTGATAGGCAGAGCAAGTGAGTAAAAAGCACAAAAAAGAACAGTAATGCTGTAATGGAGAGGACTTGTCCTACAGTCTGATTCAGCACTCTAATGTTCACTCTCTAGGGATTTGATTGCATACACAAGAGGAGAAGACTTTTTTTTTAGTAAAAAAAACAGAGTCGTAAAAACAGAGGATGGTAACAGTGTTAATATAACTTCTGGTTGGAAAATGAATGTGCTTCTTTACGTGCGTTGGCATTAAGAGCCTCAGAAATGTTGTATGCTCCACTCCATTCTGGTTCTGCAGTACTATAAATGTTGAGACTGAATCAGTAATCCGGGCACACGGTGGCTTAGTGGTTAGCACGTTCACCTCACACCACTCCAGGGTCCGAGGATCGATTCCCACCGGGGCCTTGTGTGTACGGAGTTTGCATGTTCTCCCCGTGTTGCGGCTGCGGGGGTTTCCTCCGTGTACTCTGGTTTCCTCCCCCATCCCAAAGACATGCATGGTAGGCTGATTGGCGTGTCCAAAGTGTCTGTAGTGTATGAATGGGTGTGCAAGTGTATATGTGATTGTGCCCTGCACCCCTTCTTGTGCTAGATGCTCCCAGGTTCCTCGTGACCCTGAAAAGGAGTAAGCGGTAGAAGATGCATGGATGGATGAATCAGTAATCCAAGCTGCTAATTAAGAAGCCCAGCATAGTGCACCGCTGCACTAGAGTTTCCAATTAGGAACAAAAAGCTTCTTGATTTGGTCTTTACTGCAGTTTGATGTCAATGAAGAGGAATTTTCAGACATCATAGTGACCTTTGTTAAAATGATTACTACACAAAGCGGACATGAGCAAATCCACACAGGGCATGTACACACATGATTAATGTAGTCATTTCTCTCTGAGAAGGTCAAACGGGCAGTGCTAGTTTTAATATACAAACGCCCTGCTCGGAAGCTGTAATGTAATACAATTCAAATATGAAATGCAAGGCACACATTAGGTAATTAGCATCCTTCTAAATTGAGTGTTTCCTTCAGTCCAAATAGCAGCGAACCGAGCCAATTTTCCCACGCATCACTTTTCCGAGCGCGGTATTAATAGTCCGAGCAGTAATGAATGTTTGTGTGTGCTGCACACAGCATAAATATTCGAATCAAAAAGCAAAGTCCAAGTTTTAAACCTTGTCCTGCTTGGGTATTCATGCTAGCTTTGTTATTAATATGTTTTCCTCTCTGTGTGGCGTTAGTCATCCATGACGGAGCCTATATCCCAGGTAAGAGATCAATTTGGTCAGCCTGATATTGGTCGGCCGAGTCCATAGCAGGAGGTCACGTCCGGTTTGGGATCCTGCAACAGACGCTGCTGAGTTAATCATTAGTACACACCTTTCAGCATGACAGATCTTAATCATATACACATTCATAAAGCTGTGTATGGTCTCCTTTATGGAATGGTGTCTAGTTGCATTTCTGAGCTGCACCTTGTATGTTTTGCTCTCAGTTTCACAATGGATGCAGCTGACACGTTTTTCAGGTGAGAGATGATCTTCTCACAGTATCGTCTCTGATGCACTAGTGGTGGTTTATTCTTTATGAGCTTTATATTCTGTTCTGTTTTACTCCAAACATCATGATGAGTAATAATGGGGTGTCTGTGTGTGTGTGTGTGCACGCTCGTACATACAGGAGGAAGGAAAACTAATCACGCAACCTCGGCACTGAGGAAAATGTCACTGTCATTTTGAGATTTATGAAGCATGGAAGGCTGCTCTGCTCCGGGAGAACAATGTCCTCTCGACTTCATCTGCACATTCAATTAGTCCCTTTTTTGTCCCGACTCGCCTTTGTGAAATTTGTAATCTGCGTTCTACCAGGACAGAAGGGCAGCATGTGGGTCAGACCGGTCCGACCCATACTCTGGCATAACAGGTTGTGGAATTTCAGCGTCATGTTCTGAGTGCGTTGCAGCTCTGTCATCATTATGTGTTTTTGTCAAAATAGTCATGCGTCTTTTGGCCTGCTTGTGTCTGCTGAACTTTTCACCTAGCAATCAGTCTTGGAAAATAGTTTTGATATTTCATGCGTTCTAATTTGCATAGATCAATTGTCTGAATGCACTAAGGGCTTCTCTAAGCGTGTTAGGAGTGGTACGAGCTCTAAGCGCTGATCTGTCTATGGTAGTCCATGAGTAAATCAAGACTTACTAAGAATGTCACGGTGATGTGCTGGCTGTTCCCATGCCTACGTGAAAAGCCATTTATCACTGATGGGACAGACTCCAGTGGGAAGTCAAAGAAGCTTCCTTCATATTCATACTTTCTCATAGCAACACTCTGCTATGGGTCAGCTGAAAGGAAAACCCCCTTAGAAACCAACACATCTTTTAGAGATACAATCTAAGAATGTGCTATTTTATTTTGCGCATACTATCAAAGGAAACGTGTCAAAGTCCATATCCTTATCTATTCTGTCTGGATATCAGTAGCAACACGTGTAGGTCTACTTATATTTTTTGTGTAGCTCTTTTTTGAGTGCTTGAGCAGCTACATACAGCCATCTGTGGTGCTGAACAGTGCTACACTGGGTATAAATATTTCATCCTGAAGACAGAGAAAGCAAAGTGTTCAGAGAGCCAAGGCACGTCTGGCCGATATCACTAGCCAAATCTACAGAAGCGTTTAGAACCTACAGACGACTTCTCCTTTTTTTTTTTTTTTTTTGGTGAATAAACAACCACAGCGTTTCCTGCTAGGTTTAAATGACCTTAGACATTCACAGCACTACTTTGTGTAAAAAGCATTCAGTTTGTTCACACAGTATCTTTCATACGTAAGTGCGAAAAAAGTATACTTCCAGTACATAAGGAATCGTAAATGTTTTTCATTTCATGTACGTTCTATAAATAGTAACATAAGATATGCTTTTTCATATTTTTTAAAAGTCTTTTTTAAGTAAAACTTTTAAAATTCTACTTCATTATGATGTAAAGACGCTGTAAAGGCTGCATACAGAAGTATATGAATCTTGATGTCAACTTCAATGTCTTATTTGAAAAGTATACAGTACTTTAAAGTACTGAATAAGTACATTTCACTTTTTTACTTACTGAAACATATTTAAACAAAAGAATATTTCATTGTCTTGTCAATGTAAGTGTATTTTTTTAAGTATACTGTAATGTAATTTTTTTCAAAGTATGCTTTAATATAACTCAATAAGTACACTTCAGTAAACGCGGAACAAATTAAAGGCGAAGACAGATGCAACTGTGGACAATTTATCAAATAACGTGCAAACAAACAACCAAAAACATGAAACCATGAACACGAACTGCGGATACAAGGCAAAAAACATGCAAGCTAGAAGCGCTACAGTGGGAAAACAAACGACAATACAGCAGAAGCTTAACAATGAGTCGCTGAAAAACTTCAATAGTGGTGCTAATCAAGGTGAAACAGGAAACAGGTGTGAGTGATTAGTGAACCGTGACGTGCAGGGGCTGATGGGTAGTGTAGTTCTGCACCCCTTTTGCACTAGCATGAGAAAATGTATTTTTTACATACTGAAGCATACTTAAACTAAAAGATATTTCATTTTCGTGGAACCTTAAGTGTATTCTTTTAAAAAATATATTAAAAATGTTTAAATTATAATTTAGTAGATCAAAGAGGTACGCTTCAGTGATGTTACTCAACACACTAAAGCAGGGGTTATCATGTGGAAGACTGCTATCATATTACACTTATTATATTACTAAAATGTACTCTTTTTTGAGCCAAGGGACGCTAATGAATGTTTTATATGCTTGTTTTTTATTTTCCATTGTGTGTTCGCGTATCTGTCTGAGATTGTCATAGTAGTGTGATAACTTAAGAATGAGTGTTTGAATGTTTGTAGGATTTATGTGGTAGCATTGTATCAGTATAACCAGCAGCTAAACTGATTATATTTTGGAAATGATCCAAACAGGGTCAAGATCACAGCAAGGTCATATATCTGAAAGGACTGGACTTCTACTTATTGTACTGAGTTTTCAATACCTGGCATAAGTATAATTACTTTGTTCATTGACTCGGATTTAGTGAATTAATTTAAATAAACTTGTTTGATGGACATTCTCTGTTTTCAAATAAATGTGATGTTATATACCTGTGTAAATATCAGTGTACATCACTGCATTTTCGTTGCTCACATATATACTTATTTACATACATATACACATACACACATATACATATATTATACATATATTATATATGCACATATATATATATATATATACACACATATATATATATATATATATATATACATATATATATATATATACATATATATATATATATATATATATATATATATATATATATATATATATATATATATATATATATATATATATATATATATATATATATATATATATATATATATATATATATATATATACCATATATATATATATATATATATATATATATATATACATATATATATATACTAATATATATAAATATATATTTCATCGTGGAATTTGCCCCCTTCTCTTTTTCTTGAATAAACTTAATTACAATAATTCAAACTCCCTTGGATGTCCCCAACGGCACCCTCACACAACCAGGGGCCCTACGCGTCCAATTCTTCCTTAGCGAGGTTGCGCGCCCGACCCCCTTCACGCTCCTCCAGAGATAGGCCTGAAGGCTGCCCAAAAAATCAAAATATGGCAGATGCCCTTATCTTATAAGCAGTTGAGGGTTAAGGGCCTTGCTCAAGGGCCCAGCAGTGGCAGCTTGGCAGTGCTGGGATTTGAACTCATGATGTTCTGATCAGCAATAACCTGTGAAAAGTAGAGACATTAACATATATTTCCGAGTTTCTTAATATTTGGATTGTCCCTTTTTTGCTTCCACAAGTTTGTGTTAAACCTGATGATCCATGTTAGATCAAATCCAGCTGTTTCAAATCCAGCTGTTTCGTCTGAACGCATGCTTTAGTGGAAGGGATAATACTCACGGTATAATACTCCTTTTGTATAAAGGAGTTAAAATGGTCAATGTCACAAATTTGCTTATATTTAAATTGCAAATTAGAAATTTTTTTGCAGTATGAGACAGCTTTAGAATATAAATTTAGCATGTTCAACATCTGTGCACAAGGTGCTCAAAGGAAGACTCAGTACACCTTTAGGGAAGCACTTTTTTGGCATTATGGTGGCTTGCAGCTGTTATTAAACACTAGAAGAAAACGAGAAAATGATAAAGAATATAATACTTGCCATCAATTTTAGTCATCAGTCATATTCAAAGAGACAGCTGTGTGGTGAAACTTAACATCACACTCTTTCATCACCAACACGTCTTAAGCGCAGGCTGTTTGTTCGGTTGCTCAAATTTTGTCTTGAGAACAAAACAGTGCAGATTTTTCTTTTTCATGAATAAAGCTTACATTTTAGGGAGTAAATCAAGCAGATTCACAAATTTTCTTTACATGTTTTGACAAGTGTGCATGGTAGCTTAGTGGTTAGAATGTTCGCCTCACACCGCCAGGCCCGGTTTTCGATTTCGAGTTTGCATGTTCTCCAGGTTTCCTCTGGGTACTCCGGTTTCCTCCCCCAGTCCAAAGACATGCATGGTATGTATGTAGACTGGCGTGTCCGTAGTGTATGAATGGGTGTATGAGCGTGTATGTGATTGTGCCCTGCGATGGACTGGCACCCTGTCCAGGGTGTATCCCACCTTGTGCCCGATGCTCCCTGGGATAGGCTCCAGGTTCCCCGTGACCCTGAAAAAGATAAAGCAGTATAGAAGATGGATGGATGGATGTTTTCACAAGTTGAAAATTTGTAAGCTTCTACTGAAAATTGTAGACAAAAAAATTGTTCATTTCAGCAGCAGTAAAAAGGAAAAACATTATTTCTCTTGGCACAGGTTGTTTTCTGACTCATAACACTGAACGAGTTACTAAACACAGCAAATCTGCTCAGGCTAGTAATCATTGTACAATTCCGTGTGTGTGTGTGTGTGTGTGTGTGTGTGTGTAGGAACTTGTGCACTTCCTCTGCTGAAAATATTTATGAACTCACTCGCTCCCCAGTTTCCTTCTTTCTTTGATTTATTCCTATTGCCGAGGCTTCTAATTAATCATGCATTATTGAGAGATAGAGCTTGATGAGGTTTATCTTTTGCTGCAGTCTCAGCATGCATACACACACAGAGCACTGCGATTTCTTTTCCTGCAGCATGCCTAAGAGGACATCCAGGGTCACTCATTCTCTTGTATTGTTCTACACACCATACAGTCTATGCCTCTGTTTATTGAGCACACTAAATCTTGCTATGTTCAGTGAAATAGTGCTTCCAATCTGCCCCATACATAAAGGCCGATCATAGGAGAACGGCAGCCGAACAATCACTCGGCATTCAGGACTAAGCCGCATGCTGTGCAAAATATTATCTCTCAGTTGCAATGGCACTAGCAAAGGCTCTGTCTAGTACATGAGCTGTGGTCCAATCAGGTTGTTCCTCATACAGATGGCTTTCAGGCTGTACGACAAGTCCAGTGAGATTCTCGAGACCGTACACTAAACCCCACTATGTGTTTAGAGAGATGAAGAGATTGAATTTGATCCTTCAATACATTGATGAGTGCACTATCCAGGGACTATACTATATAACTGATGATTTTTTTTTTATCAATCCGTCAATAACATATAGAAAGAGAACAGTCTCTGGTTTACTTCACAGTGCTAGATTTGGTGAGGTTCCTGCTTTATTCCCTGCACACTGCAGGTCCAGATGACCGAGGGAAAGGGAGGAGCAGCTTGCTGCCTCAGTGGGTCATCTGCACTTCCTCTGCTGATACCGAGCTCTCCGCGAGCTCACCGTCTGTTACCACACGGCTCACCTGCCATGCCGGCTGCCCGGCCAAGCTGAGGATACTCTAAGCGGCTGCAGGAGACACAGGCTTTTACATCAGGATCTGCGATCCTGACAGTCGCCAATGAGACGCCTGTCACCGATGTCCAGTGAATGAATGAGAACACGGTACATGATGTGGTTGTCACTGGGAATGTTACAGCGTGCGAGTCATACCGTCCTGATGGTTATTTTCTCAAGACACAAGGACACGAAGCATTAATTGAAGTATGTAGACTAGAACCGATGGATTTTGTCCAATTTTACAGCCTCGTGATGGTGTGGTGCTTCACTGGCATTCAGACAGTTACAGAAGAAAATGCACAGCTACTAATTAGCAAAACATTGTCATGATTCAATAATTTTTTTTTAAAACTAAACGTGTGAGCAATTATAATTTGGGCTCATTAATAATGGAAAGGAGGCAAGTGAGGATTTTTTAAACAGCACATTTCTATGGGGAGGGGACGGGGGGGATTAATTATCTGCATGAATAATTATGTCAATGGAAAGTCCTCAGAAGGTTAGTAAGACATGTGTATGTGTGTCTGTGTGTTGGCTTTTAAATCAAGCAATGTATGAGGATGTTGTTCGCATGGTGTGGTTGTCACTGGGAATGTAACGGTGTACAAGTAATGAGCACCAAATAGGACAGTCTTCCAGACACAGAGATAAACAAGCTCAAACTATTTAGACCAGAACTGATTGATTTGTTCTGATATTTCAACATTATGATAGCCCGGTTTAATTGCACTGACATGATGAGAAACAACAAACGCTCCAAATGAAAACTGTTCTTATCTGTGATGGACTGGTGTCCCAGCGAGGCTGAGTGAGGCAGTTACAGAAGAAACAAATCTGCCAAATCTGACTCAGCAAGAGACAAGAGAGGTTCGCCAAAATATAACTGATCTAATAAGGTCCCCTGATATCGGGAATATGGTGGGGGGCGCAAATATTTTGCTTCGCAACTCTGGGGTTGGGGGTTCAATTCCCACCTCCACCCTGTGTTTCCGGTTTCCTCTCCAGTCCAAAGACATGCGTGGTAGGCTGATTGGCATCTCTAAAATTCTCCGTAGTGTGTGAGTGAGTGTATTGTGCCCTGCAATGGGTTGGCACCCCATCCAGAGTGTCCACTGCCTTGTGCCCTGAGTTCCCTTGGATAGACTCCAGGCTCTCCACAATCATGTGTAAGATAAGCAGTACAGAAAATGATGGGGTACACAGTATAATTTACTGTTAAAGCAGCAAAAATCTCTTTTTATTCTATCATATTGCCCCCGATACACAGCTTTACATGTCTGGTCACACGATAGCGGACACTCTCCTCCTTAAAACACTAAGTACTTAAATTAGAGCTTGTTCATTGGGAGGTGTGTTCAATGTTCAGACGTAAAAAAGCACTTGTCATGTGATCGTTTAACAGGCCAGTCTTAATAACCACCCCTGACATGAGCTCAGCACTAGGCAGTTCATTCATGTATCTGGCAGTTTATGCATTTTGGGTGCAAGTCAAGGGGAAGATTATGTATTTACTAGCCAGGGGTCCTTAACAGGAGGCTGAGACTACGACATGTGAAATAAACAAGGTCTTTTTATAGCTAAGTACCCTTATGAACCCTGAGGGTCAGCAAGATGCAATTTAGTGCTGATGATCTCTTAAGCTGCGTTAGAAAAGCCTCGAGGAGCCAGTTAGTTCAAACACATATAAAGACATTAATGTTTTTTTTGTTTGTTTGTTTTGCCTAGTCTGTAGATGCACCACTGCAATGTGAGCACCAGTGTATATAAATACTATTAATACAGTGTATAAAAATACTATTAAGGCATCCTTTCCTATGCTTTATGGTGAAAAGGACTATTGGCCTGACTGGAATTATAATAAAGGCTACAATTTCAAGCATGCCTATGCTGTGCATTCCTGCATTTTAGCAGGCCATGGTAAAAAGCCAACTTGCTGGAGTACTGATGAATAAGGCTCCACTGGCGAATTGCTGAAGATAATTCATGGCAAAGGAGATGAAACTGAAGTAGAGTTTTGTCATGTTCTTTTCTCTGAACATGCATGAGAATGAATGTTTCAGAGAGTGGTAGAATCATTTGTTCATTCATGCATTCTTTTTCAGTAACCTCTTTATCATAGTCAGGGTCACAGTGGATCTGGAGCCCATCCTGGGAACAATGGGCTTCAGACAGGAATACACCCAAGATGGGACACCGGTCCATTTGGGATTAAATTTCCAAAGTGGGGCATGAAATTATCTGCTTTCTATAGTTTATCCGTAGCAAGCCAGAGTAACTGACAGAGAATGGGTGCAATGTGAGCCAAGTCCTCAAAGTATATGAGCACTTGAGCAGTTGAATTGCAAATTTAAGCTAATTTTATTTATTAAGCTTTGTTTCTGAAAAATACCCCCAATGAAGAAGGAATCAGTAACCTAAATTCAAATGTTATGAAAGCATGCATCAGGATCTTGGCATCTTTCAGACTATGTAGAACAAGGTTGTAAATACGTATTAGAAAAGGGCTTAATAGTGGCAATCAATGGGTAATTTTAGAAATCAGTATTTTCAGAGCAACAAGTCAAAACATTCGAAATTTTTTTAGACCAGGATCAAAGTACGTCAAATAATTTCAACGATGGACAAGCCAGAGCTTCATACTGAGTTACATCTGAATGTCATTTGCATAGCAGTGGACATTAAGGTTGTGCTGAAGAATTATTTGACTGAGACTCCTCACTTGTATTTGATGAACAGGATGGGACCATGCGTCTTCTCTCAGCAGAGAGAAGATCATTATTGAGCTCTAGGAGTTCTATACTGTGGAAGGAAACTGACCGGACAGGCTCGAATTAACTGTTAGTGGCAGGATAGTTTTATTTTGTAAGTAGTTATCAATCTAGCAGTTTGGATAGAAATGGGAGTTTCGCAGTAGCTGTATGGGCGCCTGAGTAGGCCAAAGGAAAAGCATTTGCCCTATCGTCTAGAGAATATCAATGATGCCACAACCATCCATGGCCGGGAGTCCAGGAGAACAAAATTGGGCATGCTCTCAGGCTGGGAGGGATGGCTCCCGTCTCACTCACAATGATGCATAGTCAATCACAGGCATACGTGAGCTCGTGCATGCAGGATAGGAATGATGGCGCTTTCCTCTGAGTGTGTTACGCTGACATGTGATGATGCATGAGCAGCAGTTCGAAAAGATGCAGAGGTTGGCTTCATGTATCTCGGAGGATACATGCTTCTCGCAAACCCTCCCTACCCGGTAAGTAGTTTCGCCTTTTGATAGGGAAGACTTAGCTTGTGGATGGGAATTGGCAAGACCAAATGAGGGAGAAAATGGGTCACAAGAAATGAACTATAGGTGGCTTAAGAAGGTTATTTATTATTTACAGCAGCAAAAATGAGTTTGATTGATAATAGAGCTGTGATAAGATGAACACACATTATTTACGGCATCCGTGCACTTAAGTAATTGGTCAGTATAAGTCACGGCATGGATAGTAAAACCTGTGTTCTGAGACGAGCGCTTAAGAGGCTTACCTGCTGATTTTATAACATGAAGTTCTGGTGTGTAATAGGACAGAGCCAGTCAAAGCAAAGCCACAGAATCTCTTGTACATGTCTTTCTGACAGACTAAATGCCAAACTGTCAAAACGAAAATTCATATATACTACATGTTCCAGTGAGTCTGGAAGAATTTGGCAGATTAGTGACTCGCTGCGGGATCAACATCAGCGAAATGACAGCAGAAGTTCCACTCTACTTGTAAAAAGCCAACATCGCAGAGGCTTCTCCTTAACCACAATGTAACAAAGGGGATCATAGTGTCCGTTAGGGATGTAACCAATTTATAGGAATACATTATTTGGAATGGAACAGATTATGTGTTCAGAACGTATATAAATACTGACCCAAATAAGAGACGCGCTAGTCCGATTTTTTCACAGGTTCACAGGGCATCTGGCTGAGACTCGGAGTGTGCATCATGACGGGGACGCCATTGGCCGTGACAAAAAAAGTAATGTATGTGAGAGGTTTTTACCTTCATGTGTGCTGTGTTGAGTGATGCTTTTAAAGCATTAAACCCTTGCTCTAAATTATACTACTAGTTTGTTTATATTTTTTGGAAATAGAAACAAGTGAATTTCACAGGCAGGTACAAACACAAACGATACTACAAATAAGGAGAAAAGAGGGATTTTAAAAGCAGTCCTGCGCACATCCATCGCCGAGACCAAATATGAACTTGAGCGATGTAGCTGAGGTTGAGGAACTGTCAGAGCCAGAATTCACACATCATGTGTGACAGTGCTGACATTTCTACCTCTGTTTTTTTCCAGTGTTATCGCTCAAGCCAAAGCCGTAAACACAGCGCTAACACAGATCTAATTGGGCATACTGTCTGTCTTACTCCTTGTAATACAGCTCATCCTGGTTCATCTCACTGCACATGTGTTAATACAGAGGTAGAGCTGGTCAGTCAGGGAGCAGAGCTATAGCAGATCCGTAAACTTATTGATTTTGTGTGGAATATTTATGCTGTGGCACTCTATCAATCTTATGAAATTACAATCATAAGAGTACTGGTAACAGCTTCATCTTTTATAACTAAGGAAAGCTTTGAATGCTAGTATATTTTCCATGCCACTAATAGATCCTATAGACCCTATAGTTCCTATAGTATTTCATCAGAAAACATTATTTGTAACAGCACATTTATTTAATGGTTTAGGCATTCGATTATTATATTTATTAACTTATATTTCAGTACACAAAGATTAAAATGACAAAGCTTTGGAGCTTATTGTCCACCTGCCACTCCTATCATCTGGTTTAATATTAGGATAGGTGTTGAATGCTTTTAAAAAATAATGCCCTTTGATTTTGGCAGCTACAAAATCAGGTTATCGTTGCTGTTAAGATTAATCTCTGTGGGAAATCCAATTCTACAAAACAGAATATGACTGACTGTGTGTGCAAAAGAAGCAGAAAGTGTGTGTGTCTTGGGAGGAGGGGGGGGATATTATGCAACCGGATCTCTGAGACCTGAGTGATGGTGTATGAGTAACTATATCTTTTGCAGGTTTGTATATGAATAAGACGTAATTCATTGTCCACAGCTCCTACTGTTACACCTCATTGGCATATTTTGCAACATGGATTTGGTTTCCAGTTATTTAAATAACTAGGAGGTGATTATTCACCTATGTTCTCTTGTCACTAAAGATCCCCCTCCCCTCCTGCTGGGGGGAAAATATTTATGTATCAAATAAATGCAGACCTTGCAATCTGTACTTGTCTAGAATTTTAAAGAAGAGAGGAATTGCATTGGAGACTGTTCTCCTTTCCTCATGAGCAGGTTCCAGCAAGGTCACTAATCAAAAACAATTTACCAGGAGCCTGTTTGTGCTCTTAGATCCCACTGATAGACTGAAGGGGGATTGTGAAGGGGGGAAATGAGCACAACTGTAGATTATCATTCCTGTCAGTTGCTGAGTGAGGTCATGAGGACGACGCTCACCCCTACAGCACTTTCTCCCAATAGTCTCTCTCCTCGCTGCGAGCTAGAACATTTTCAAAGTTATTTAGACTGTGTAGGGATTCGGTCTACTTCATGCCATGCCTGATTCCAGCACTAAATTCATGTGCCGATACAACTTGAAAGGGAATGGGTTTGATCTGAAGTGTGCTGGAGCTGATGTAATGAACTGCAAGAGCAGAATGATTGAGAAAGGCGAACAGCATAGAAATGGCCTTTTATATTAAATCCACACAGAGAATTCGTATAATACGTCCCCACATCTGTTCGTGGTGACTTTTTAGGCTTATTTCAACGTAATGTGTGGCATTAATAATCTAATGCATTTGCAGCAGAACTGTAACAGATGCTAAATTTTTCATTGGGGGCTTCATTTGGACAAGAACAGATCGTAACTTTTTGCCCCCTTTCATGAGCAAGCTTTTCTAATGGTTCCGTGATGGTGTCATCAAGCCTAGTAGCAATTATCAGCCTGTGCTGACTAGCATGGTGACGGAAACAGCTGTTAGTCTGAGAACAGTGGAGACACCAGGGCCAGAACTGGTTTACTTGTACTACACTACACAGCTAACTTTATGTTTGATATATCACTTCACTATCACATTTATTCTTTTTTCCACACAAATAAATATGCTGTCATATGCCAGTAATGCTAGCAATGACTAGCAAGGGAGGGCTGACGAGAACAACTCCAGCAACCAGCGAGCTCATTTGCACTAAGCAGGGTTTCTCAATACAGTCCTTTCAGGATTTTTGCGATGGCAGAAATGAACGCGAATTCAAGGAAACTCCGCAATATTTTTAAAAATCACCACAAATTGACGTCATCACAGCCTGCATTCAGCCACGGGCCTCTGTGATTCACCCGTGTCGAACAGGAGTGAAGCTAAAAGGTCCCATTCACCAACAATTTCATAAAATTGCAATTTCGCCAATTCAAGTAGTTTTCTGCTAAAAAAAAAAAAAAAAACACAAAAAGCGCTGCAAATGACATCACAAATTCTTTTCAAAACACAGCAAAATCAAGCCTTTTTGGTCGTAGCAATAAAAAAAAAAATAATAATAACATTCAATAGTATGACCTTTCTAGTCATCTAGAGGAAATCAAATTAAAACCACGCTTCGCATCCATGAATTAAGAGTGTTGTGGTGACAACTCAAGCCTAAGAAGACATTTTTACCTGTCTGAAATATGACATCTATGCATTTTCCATACCGCTTATCCTACACAGAGTCGCGGAGGAACCTGGAGCCTATCCGAGGAAACCCGGGGCACCCTGGACACACCCTGGACTGGGTGGCAACCCATTGCAAGACACAATCGCACACACATTCACACATTATGGACAGCTTGGAAATGCCAATCAGACAACACATGTCTTTGGATTGGGGGAGGAAACCAGAGTGCCCCAAAGCACAGAGAGAACGTGCCATTTACTTTCATGTTTGTCAATCATTCAGAAACTCACAGGCAGAGATTACTAACAAGTTTTAAGGCTTAAAGAGAATGATTTAAATTCATTCCATGGTCAGGGAAGCTACTTTTTATATCCGTTTATCCATCCATCTCTCTCTGTGTGATTCTGACACACACCCATCATTTACCTTGGAGTGGGCAGCGTTCGGATAGGCTTTTATGTAAGGAGAGGCCTCCACCCTGTGTACCGAGGTGATGTATTACTCTTCATTATAAAGGACAGTAGAGTCGGACGAATCCTCCTCGCTTGGACTGAAATGCTGTGTAAACACCCACCCACTTGTAAAACAAAGCATTGTTGAAAAGATCAAAGATAGGATTTGCACTTCAATATGCACTGTAAGAGGTGCATTAATGTAGCAGTGCGTTTGTGGCTCGCCGTCTCTCCTTCTTTTTTTTTGGCAAACGCTGCCTCAAAGCTTTCTCTACATCTCGCTGATGAAAAGACACGGATGGTGCTGTTGCTATTCTCGTTGTATTAGCTTGTGTCAAGGCTGCCCAAAGATATGTGCGTCACAAGTGAGCCTGTCTGTTTGTGAAGCATGGCTGCAAATAGCCCCCGCAGTCATGATGTAAAGAAAAAAACAAACAAACATGCACTTTCGGTTCCTAATGCATGTTTTATCTAGAGAACATCTCAAGTAATTAACACTCGTTCGTTTTTTTAATGATGTAGTACAGAATATCTCTAAGAATAATAAAGTTCATCATCATTGTTGTCCAGAAAATGCTCTTCTTTGTTTGAGCATTGTTCAAAATGGCTGTGAGGTGAAACAAGGTAAAAGATTCAGTTACACATCATTTGCCTCCAGGTTAGTGGCTTTAGCTTTAGTGGCTTTACTCTTTACGCCTGTCAACTGTTCTCTTCTGCGTTAACTGTTCTCAGCAGCTGAAGTCTCAGCAAAGGCTAGTGTCTGTCATACCAAATCCATTCTCTCATTTACTGCATTTAAAAGTGCTACATGGAGTGTGTACCATGAAATGTTCTTCCAGAGTCTATCATTGCTTTTGATGAAGCAAGCAATAAACGTTTAGTGTGTGAATGTTTGATTGGCTGCGATTACAACAAGCTTTCTCTCTATCTGTGTCTGTGTTATGAGCTTCATTCAGCTAATTACTGTTGGGTGGAAGTTTCCACTTTACCTAGTTCGTCAGTTTTAGCAATAAAAATGAGAACATTATTTCCTCATTCTTTTCTGAAAGAAAAGATCGAGTCTGTAGAATTTAAAAGCAAAACACTCGGCAATTAGGTCATACCACAGCACTGCTCCCAGAGTGCTCAATTCTGATTGGTCAGAAGGTGTTTATTCATTTTCTATTACTGCAACTCTGACAGTAGTTCTACCGGTAATATTTATATTAACGCACGCGTCCTGATACTTGTTTGGAACTTGTGTGGTGGACAGTCCACATAAACAGGGTGATTTTTCTTTTTTTTTTTTTACATTTATGAGACATTTATGGAAGGAGTCTCCAGTGTCAAGGCATAAAGTTGTCTGATTAACTTCAACACAAAGAAAGAAAAAAAAAGAGAGAGACTGGTAAGGAAATGACTGCTTCATAGCTGTTGCGATAACGTGAACAATAATGGGAACCAACATTTGCGGACATCCTCAATATTAAACAAAGCTATAAACAAATGAAAAAAGTATGATATTATTCTTTAGTTAATACAAAATGGTATATCTGGCC
The DNA here is from genome assembly GCA_012411365.1 of Ameiurus melas. Taxonomy (NCBI): domain Eukaryota; kingdom Metazoa; phylum Chordata; class Actinopteri; order Siluriformes; family Ictaluridae; genus Ameiurus; species Ameiurus melas. Next base: position 24,096,983 of record CM022760.1, read on the forward strand.
AGTAGATGTGGTCGAAAAAGGACTAATACACTTCAGGACATGCTGTTATTGAAAAATAAATCAACTGGGTGATTTGGTTGACTGGGCTATAAATACCCGATTGACATAAATTATGAAAGTAATCCTGAGCCAGCCAATACACATAGAGGTGTGTATGCATCTGCAGATGGCAAATGATATAAACAATTAGAAATGATGCATGATTCATTCCTATTCTTTCTTATCGAGCATGTTTGATTTAGTACATGACCTAACAAACATGTACTAACTTAAGGTGGTCGTTATTCATCGTCGATAAGATTAGTTTGTGATTAGTGCATGCCTTCACTCATCATTAGTTCATATGTAAGTAACTATTAATTCCGGTATTAGTACATGATTATAAATGTACTGTTGTTGTAAAGCGTCACCAAACAAATCTAGGCCATTTAAAGGTAGAGGCATGATTGAGTAATTAACGCAGAAATGGAAATGCAATGGAACAGCAGGAATGACTGAAAACCTGAACAATGGTGAAATTGGACAGGACAAACGAATCATACTATCTATACTAGCTGCACAGAAAAACAAACAAATCAGGCACTTAAATGATCGTGCACAATTAGAGGGGTAGAGGTCAGAGGTGTAACTGTAGCTAGCATCTGTTTTCCCATTAAAAGCTTTTATTTCACAAAGATATATTCATATTTCCATCAAATGATTACTACTAGAGCTCAGCTCTGTGTGCCACCCATATTAACCAAGGGGGCAGGAGATATTCTGGCATGTACACCAACTCAGATTAGCCTGTTTGTAACCAATTATAACAAAGGAAAGCTGAGTCAGCCTGGCACTGTTGGAGAGCGAACATGCCTCCCATTGAATGTTTGCTCCATAACAACTTAAATAACAAATGTATCAGTCCTATTCAAAGATTTAGGCATGGCAAATTACTAGTTCGCTGTTTGATTCTCATCAAACATATTGTTCATTTAATAGGCTCTTGACTCTGTTCATAATATTTCTTCCAAAAGACACAATTAAGCAGATCACTAAATGAGCAGCACAAACCGAATTCGTTTCCCTGGGCATCTCTCAGGGCCGAGCCAAATCACACATTGTGGATCCCTTTTAATTTGTTGAATAACAGCTTGGTGGGAGTCTGTCTGTGGACACAGAGCCACTCCAACACAAAGCACAAACACACACAAGCCTGTCCCGATGAGAGAGTGAACATGTGCAGTGTCGAGGCTTCTGGGACTCTGGGGAAACAGTTGTTAGTGATTTGTGAGAGAGGTGTTGTTGTGGCCCTTCCTCCCCCATAAGGCCTGATATAGGCTGGGGACTGGCTTTCACATTCACAAAGGGTTCATACTTCTTTTCTAAAGTCCAGCACTGTCAGCGTAGATAATCAGATTATCTCCAGGATAGTGCAGTATGACCGATGCAGACGAATATAACATATGTTAAAGTGCTTGAGTAACAGTGTGTGAAGTTGCGAAAGTGCTGTCGGTTTGTGTGTGAGAGAGCAAGAGCCAGAGAAGGGCCTTGTAACATGGTCATGTTTCTTTGATCTAAAATAACCGTCACTTGATGTCAGAAATGACAATCGATCCAAAACACACTGTGTAGACGCTAAACGTTCACACACCAGAGTACGTTATGCCTGTGTTCTCAGAATATGAAAAGTTATGTGGGCTGTTCAATTACACGAGACCAGAGGCTAGTCAAATAGGTAGTTTGGTGACTAGACTACAATGAAATTTGTAGCTTATACTCAGCAGGTATGATGCGAGTTAACTTTCTGTTAGCAATGTTATTATTCACATTTTCAGTTATATATTTTTTTTTAATCTAAAAAAGAATATAAACTGAAAGGAGTTGAATAACATGAATTCTCGAATGTAGTGGAATGCTACTACAGTAGGAAGTTAGCTAACATTCTGCTACCAGTCATTTGGTAATTTTTAAGTTTTATATTTAGCAAAATGTATAAATAAAAGTGTTGATGATTTTCTTTGACGTTCCTTTCCTTATGTTTGACCCCAGCTGTAACTCCAGCCTATAATGTTTGCTAATTAGCCCTTTGAACTGAACTAGCAGCTAGGTATAATGGTGTAATGTTAGCAAACAAGTCATCATTTAATATTTGTAAGAAGAACCCACGACCTACAAATGCACTAGGTCCAGTGCTAAGATCAGACTGAAGGGGGTAACAGTACAGTCAACTTAACTGGGGGAAAAACAAACACAAAAAAACTCGGTATTTACTGTAACTAGCTGCAATATTGTGAAACTGCTTTTGTCAAATGTTTTTTATTTCATTCTATCTAATCCGATCATAGCGGGAAAAGAAGCATTTTAAAGACTTTCAAGCATGTGTATGACTCCTGATGGTATGATTTCCAGAGGCTAATTGTAAAATGAACCACAGGACCAAGAAGCTAATTGGAAAACATGAGGGAAAAACAGTTTAACACCATGAGTATTCTCATCAACCATAATACAGAAAGCTGCATTTTAGAGGTTCTCCAAACAGCTTTTTTTTTTTTTTTTTTTAAGTCACTGGCCTAGCCCAGGAGGTTCACTGTGAGTGGGTGTTAATATTCTGTTATGGTTATTTACCAAACACTCTCTATGCAGCGTAGACTCACGACTGTAACTGGGCACAATTTCCAGAGGGGACTGACTGTACAATTAGTTTTTCAAATATTCAAACTAGGTATTACATGAAAACACATAATGTGGCTGAAATTTAACTAGCAAAGACGCTGGCAGAATTAGCCAGACTATGATGCCAACTGATTCCAGTTTAATCTCAGGGATGTAGACGAATATGAATACATTATACTGAATGAACAGATCGTGTGTCCTAAACAGATATTAATACCGGTACTAATAGGCGGTGCACTGTTTTTTTTGATTGATTATTTTTAGAACGCTACAGATACAATTAGTGTCAATGCATTACTCCCTTACTTCAATTATTACCATTTTGTCTTGCAAATGCCCGTTTAGTTTGGAACACCCATACAATCACACACTACAGACAAGATGCCAATCAGCCTATGGGGCATGTCTTTGGACTGGGGAAGGAAACTGGAGTACCTGGAGGAAACCCCCAAAGCACGGGGAGAACACGCAAACTCCACACCCACACTCGCAGAGGTGCGAGGCAAATGTGCTAACCTTATTCAGCACATTTGAAAACTAAAACATGGGAAATGTTTTTAAGGATTTCACGCTGCAACATGCTTCCCAGCATACCTCATGCTGAACCATGTGTTTCTTAGTCTGTTTGAGCGCAGTGAAACTTTAACACCGGAGACGTTATTTAAACCCAAGCGGATCTCCCCGAGCGGCGTCTTCATATGTTTTATATCGGTTGTTCATGTTTACAACACCTTGCAGCCTCACACTCAGTGTTTCCCTGCTTCGGTTTTAAGCATCTCCAAAGCAGAAAATCGAGCTGTTGCACTTTTTTTTATTTTTATTTTTTTAATCCCCACATCACCAACACCTCAGCAGAACTGCAGCCACTGTGCTCAATCAGGAGTTCCACTCTGTCTGTGTGAGTTACGTGCCAGTAAAAGACCTGAAACACACCCCCACCCCATACACACACCCTCCAGCTCCATGGATGGCATTTGGAGTCTCTCAACCAAGCACAAAGCACGACTCTGATGGATTAGGTGTCGTCACAGGAGGTGCTTGAGGCATGTATGAGCTGGGGCTCAGGGGAGGGGGACGAGGGGGAAATGTGGACAGGGTTTCCTGAACTATCCTGGACTGGCACGCCTGGCCGAGTCAGGTGCGCGCTCTCAGAAGGTCAGAGGTGATAGCACTGTGGAAAGAAGCCCCAACTGTGTGGCATGACAGCTGTGTGTAATAAACAAGGCAACCTCCAGAGCCCCCTTTCTGAATGGCATCTCCTCTAGTGCATGTTAAACTAGGCATATGAAGTAGTGGTTAAAATATAACCAGGCAGTATGACAGATTTAAACCAGGGATCACACATGTGCATCACATATAAGGGCAAACATGCCTACCAAACTTGAAACGGTCAGAACAGAAGTCCCTTATACTCTGCAGCACCCTCAACATTAGGTTTATTATTTAAAGAAACACAAAAGCGCCCGGTCACGAACGCTAATAAAACTCAGTATCTGTATCAGGCCACACTAAAACTAACCAAACTAACTAATGATCATGAACAAGGGATGATTGAAATAATCTGTGCTAATGTGTTTATCATCAAACGTAAGCATAAGCTACAGAGGAAATACTGTAACCTGAGAAGTAAAGACATGCGTCACGAAGATAAATATATCATTTTCCATTTGTGTGCCTGACGGCGTATCAGAAGAAACAGCTGCGTGAAGACAACATGCTCCCGTTACAAACATGGATATGGATTTGTGCAGGTAAAATTTCCTCTTTAAGCCTTTTGAATCTGGGGCGCTTGTCCAGCTTAAAACCTGGATACAATACGAAAGGGTCATTAGTAGGAAGCAGGCTCTGGACGAATTAGATCGGACTCATTAGGTCCAGGCCAATGTAACAGCAGGTCTGGTGAGATAAGAGCAGCAGAGCTCAGCAGCAGTATAAATCGCTCTCGAAAATATTCTTTGAGCCATTTGACTAAGTGTGAAGCATTTAAATGAAGGCTACGCTGACATTAACACATTACAACAAATGACTGTCAAAATAGCAATTTGTTTTGTGTGCAGAAACAAGCGTTTTTTGTTTTTGCTGAGTAGCACCTGTCGTTCACAGCTACAGAGTTCTGATAGATATTTCTCCTCATCTTTCTCCTGGAGCATAGCCAATGGCTTTGCTGAATCTAGTGTGTTATAATACAGGCAATGAATCAGCAGGTAGCAAGTGCTGAATAGCAGAATCACAGCGCTACAATCTGCATACATCACACAACTGTGGGGGGCTTTACAAAACAGTTCTTTCAGACTCGGAACAGATTCGGCTTCAGTGCAGCTTATACTCATAGCATATACTCTCTCCCTAGAATATATAGACATCATACTGTATAAATGACGCAGTGCTGAATAATGCTAGAATGGGCATCAATATAAAGTTGGTCGTTGTGTAATTGTGTAGGCAGAGAGATATTACTGTCTTTTTTTTTTTTTAAGTTACATAAGCTCCGTCTGGGTGAAACTTGTTGATGCACTTAATCAGTTGAGACAGAAAGAGTCTCAACCGTCTCAACGTCACGCAGGGCATAAAGCCACCCTGCTGATGTGAGATCAGGGGGCAGTCTCAGACTTGCATTTCCATGTTTCACAGCAGTTGGGGGGTAGCGAACATCAATAGCTGGATATTATTATTGTGAGGCCTCACCATGGGGCTTCAGCAACACCTCAATGAGCTCCATCTGGATAAAGATGTTGACCAGAGAAAGCATGACGGGGGGGGGGGTTCATCAACTCAACTCATTGTTGGTGTAAAAATGTGTTTCAAACTTGAGTTACTAAAGTTTTCAGAGGTGGCACAACACGCTCTTGTGCTGTGGATGCAGATCTGCAGTCCCCCAACCCCCCGTTTCTGTGTATAATCTCACTTAAAAACTAAAAGCTGCTGCTGTAATCATAAAGACTATGCTGCTCATACTGAACATCCTTTCAACACACTTTTGACTTGTATATCGTACAGTCATGGTAGAGTAATGATTTATAAATCACATTATCCGGCGTCACAAGATCCCTTTTGAGACTTGTTCCTCTCGAGGTTTCTTCCTCATTTCGTTTCAGGGAGTTTTCCTTGCCTCATTCAAGATTAATATCTGCATCTGGATTTCTGTTGTGATGAAGTCTATTGTTAAAAGAGCTATATAAATAAAAACAAATTAGATTTAAGTGAGAAGGAATGAGTGTAGTGAATGAATATTTCATGTTTAATCTAGGACTTACTTTATATTACTGGTTAGCCCATATTCTTAAATGATTATATTGGCTTGTATCACTGGACGCTCCACGGTGCATATTTATGCATTTCCGTTTTTTATTAATGGGGTTACTTACTTTCTCCTTGCCCATCAATCGTTCTGTAGTATACTTCACCCCATTTAGTGGCCTAGTAAAGGCATAAATGTTGTACACAGCTTATACTTATACTGCTAGTGCTATTTATTCCGAGTTGAGGCATCTTGATCAAGAGTCACCGATCTCTAAAATGTATGATTAACCCATGTCTCAGGATTATTATTCTATTACTAAAAAGAAGACATCTTTGGAGCGTGAGCGTACAGTGTTTTTTAAGCGAGTGTAGGTGAAATGGTGCTCTTGACAGGATATACAGTACCGTGCACCCTAATTTTTTGAAATACAAATTTTGCTTAAATGTTTATTTGATGAATTCGGCATCATTGAGTCTATGTCTATCTATCTATCTCTCTCTCTCTCTATATATATATCTCTATCTATCTCATATATATATATATATATATATATATAAAAATTCCAAAACATTACTTTTTCAACAAAAAATTAAACGTTATAGGAAAATGTTTGTGTGGTAGTAAAGAAAGCGGCATATTTCATAACACGCCACTTTTCAGACCAAAATTATAGCGCAGTCCGTCATGGTTTATCTGCAAAAACAGAACCAGGTAGGACAGTCAGAGCCTCCAGAAGAACTGTGACGATGCTCAGAAAAACCTACCAGCTACTTTCCTTATAAAACTACACAAAGTGTACAAATGTTATATTTCATTATTTTTGAAGGCATCTTAGGCTTTGTACAGTACTGTATATAAATGCGATGCGCAAATGACTTGGACTTACACAAATGAAAATACTACATCGAGTTAGTTTGTCTGGAGTTTGGCTAGCTGAAATGTCTCAGAATAGATATGAAAGATGCAACAGAAAGCATGTTTCCTGTGTAATTTATGCCATTCATATGGTCTTCATTGGTCCAGTGCTGCATAGCTTCTGATTCGATCATGTCTACTTTACAGTGTCTGACGAAGTATGTCGAATAAAATTAATGTTGTTAAAACAACAGGAAGACTGATTAAGTCTAGTCATTTACACACAGCTATTGCCTTAACCATGTTTTAATTTTTTTTTTAACAGAAATCTACCCGACACTTGGATGCGGTCTCCTACACTGCAAAAGCTTAACTACTCAGTAAAATGTAACTGATAAATTCCTCGTAGGCTGGAATAACTCCCTGCTCAACAACTAAGTGACTGATTAACTGAGGGCCTTTATTTTTTTTGTTGTTGTTTTTCGATTTAATTATTTACTGCATGCATGTACAGAACAAATGGTACACGTTGGGTGGAATTGTGGGTAATACAAAAATAAAGTGGGAACAGAAAGGATTAATAGTTGTTGTTTTTTTAAAGATTTGTCATGTTTGTTTCTTCTTCAGTAAAAAGTCATTCTAGCTTCTGTACCTTTGGAAATAAGAAGGACGTTTTTAATCATTATTGGCAACGGATTCTTAAACAAGAGTTTCACCCAGACGTGTTACGTAACAGAACTGACTAGAACCTGTCACTTTAAAACTACATCCAGAATCAGCTGCCTTTTTAAAAAATATATTATTTCTATCGTCATTGACGTTTTGGAATCTATTATGAATTTACATTAAAATGGGTATTGTGAATTGATTGGTTAGTAATATGCACAAATGCAACAAATGAATGATATTTGCAGTTCTAGACAGTTTCATAGAACATAGTTTCTTGTTTAAGACTTGGTTTCCTTTGAACCAGTAGGCTTACTAAGGATCAGTGGAAGATTTAGGCTAATCTTAGCCCAGTGATAATCATTTCGAAGATGTCCCTTGCTATGGTTGCTGCCTAAATCCCCAGCATTCTGCCTACACGATAACATAATTGTAAATACAATTTCACAGCTTCTACTCGGCCGTATCCGTCAGAATCACACAGAATAACAGAGAAGAGTCAATCAATGTTGGGTGGGTGGGTGGGGAAGGGCGGTTCTGCGTTCAGCTTTAATATATACACATGCGTCGCTTCATGCTCATTGAGCATCATTACAGCAAGTAACTAAGACTTTTCAGCCACATTCAAAGGAGCGTTGTTTCATTTCCGTTTCTCTTTCCAACCCCCCAACAAAGCTCATTAGTGCAGCGCTCGTGTGTAAGCGTGCAGCTTCTCAGCCATTCATTAATCATTGTCCGTCACTCTCATGAAACTTTAATCAAGCTGCCAGCTGCAGTCTGCGTGACGACGTGGCGCGTGTCCTTGGATGGGTGTCAGGTCCACAGGACAGCCATTGTTACTCTGTATGAGAGCAGATACACAGAGGAACACAGCCTCTTATGACCTCTTGCTCTCTTGTTTATCAATACACGTGAGCATGTCAGAAAAAGATGCTGCTGCTGCCTTTGCAATTTCACTTTCCACTTTATTATAGATTTTTTTTTTTTTTTTAACTCTCGACTAACCTTCCGTTTTAATCAGCGAGGTAAAATTCTACAATAATTTTTTTTATTTTTTTTTTTAAAACAATTTGATTAATTCGCAGTGTGAGCTGAATTTATGTCTTTGGTTGTTAGGGAACAGTCCCAGTGCTGGTCCACACAAATCATTTATTGATTCATTTTATTGCCCTTTCAGTCGAAGGAGCTTAGTGGAGTTGTAGGTGCAAGAATCAAACCCGAAAAAAAAAAAAGAATCCAAAAAAGTCCACCGCAATTTGTCGAACAAGCCTCGACGAACCACTTTAATGAACAGACAGGAACATAATGCAGAAAATACACAACATCCACCTGCCTAGTAATCCTACCATATGTTTCTTCACAGAGACCTCATGTCAATCTCATCAATCGGTTAAGCATTGTCATTTAAATGACCCCAGTGCTTAGGGTTGAATCCTAAAAGGTTTGGGCAGAGGTTAGCTCTAGGGCATGCATGCGTGAAATAACAATGGCTGAAAAAAAGCACATAATGCACTGAACCTGAATAAAACCACTTAGGGAAGCAACCTGGTGCAGTACAAAAAAAAAAAAAAAAAAAAAAAAAAAAACTACCATCTGTTTAACTCTTCTCCAAACATGTGACTCTTCATTTCATGATGCCATCATGGCCCAACAGCTTCACATATCTAATGCTGCTCACCTGGCATCCAGTACCATTCATGTAAAAAGCAGCTGTCACTCAAGCAGACAGAAATAGAACGCATGATTGGACCAGTATGTTCTAACCCGCAGGAACTGGAGCTAATAATCTCAGTATTTGGTTATCTTTTACCACCGTCCAAGAATGCGAATGTGGAAATTTTCCTCTGGAGTGTGCAGAACTGGGTCAGAGAGAACTCTAGCAGGTCAGATCGGATTACCACTCGGCTATCTACAATACCACGACTGACTACACCATTACAACTGCTGACAAAGGAAGCAAACTTTAAGCATCCGTGAACCAGACAAACCAATCATTCAGAGGTCAGTTGCCAAGCATGTGGCTAACAGGCCTCCTGTGATCAGGGCAGGGGACGGAGGTTTAAAGAAAAAAACAGTTCAATGATCTGTTTCTGAGTAAGCTAAATCTGTAACTCAGGAGGCGGGGGAACAGGTGTTGGTATGACACCTACTGGAAAATACGATAACGTTACAAAACACAAGGTAAAATACAAGAGACACAAGACACGACCATATTTGATTTTGGGAAGCCGAGGTCACCATGAAAAGCTATAGATCAGCCAGTTCATTTGGAATCGCTGTCTTCTAATTAGTCACTGCTTTGATCACTGAAACTCATCGAGTATGAAGTCAATCTTTCCCCCTGCAATTCTCATATCTCATAAGGCATCAATTAAGAAAGCCAGTGCAAGAAGCAGCCATGCACAGACTGATGTTATTAGGAATGTCCTGATCCCATTTTATTCATTTTTTTTCCATTCTTTATATGATACTAGAGCTTTGAGTATCCACCAATCTGTGCAATATTGACTTGGTTCACTTTAATAACAATGTCTGTAATAATGACTTAGTTGGAAGGTAGATGTGAATACTTCACACCTTCAAAAATAGGTTTCAGAACCATATCGTTACTGGTTTATCCAAAGTTAAACGTGTACTTCTATCCGAGTCTATCTATTTTCCATACCACTTATCCGACACAGGGTCACGGAGAGCCTTTAGCCGGTCCCAGGAAACTCAGGGCACAAGGCGGAGGATACACTGGACAGGGCACAATCTCACACACATTCACACACTACGGATAATTTGGACACACCAGTCAGCCTACAGCGCATGTCTTTGGACTCAGGAGGAAACCGGAGTACCCAGACAAAACCCCTGAAGCACGGGGAGAACACCGGACGTGCTTAAACATGGGGGATGTTTTTAAGGATTTCCTGATGCAACATGCTTCCCAGAATACCTAAATGCTGAATCATGCCTTTCTTAGTTTAAATGAATGCAGTGAAACTTTAACGCTGGAGACGTAACTTACCCAAACTGTTCATGTTCATCTCACCCGAGCCTCCGCCTCCAAGTGTCCGATGAAATACTAATATATTAGTAGCACACTTTTAGTGTATACTTGGAGTGCACTTGAGCTTGAACAGTGATCCACTTTTCTGTAGCTTTTATGATCTAGTTTCTGGGTTCGTTATTTTTATCTGCGATACTTTATTATGCATATATATAACTAGTAATCATCTGCGTGTGATGAATACATCTGGTCATTTTTATCATCAGGAGCAGTAATGGGCTAATTACATAAGCACTGCTTTCGTCTTCATACTGCTCCTGCATTGTGCAATGGCAGTATTTTACGGTCTGTGTCGCAAGAGGCCCTGAAGACAAACATCAGTGACATTCATCAGATAAGTAAGAATACATGCAGAGCCTTGCCTTCTAGCAAGCTGAAGAAAGGCATGTATACACACGTCAAAGGTGATACAATACCTTCTTTATATATCATTTTTAGAAATCCAGAGACTATAGTTATACAAGTTACTGAGTCACGGAGACACCAGAGCCGTTACTCTTTCAAAGCGGAAGCGCGTCGTAGCATTACACGCAAGTAGCCCATTGTTCAATTGTCTCTGCTGTCTCTATACTGTCTACATTACTACGTCATCTGGCCAACATTGTTCTCATCTCCCATGAGCGTAAAGAACACTTCGGTTCTAAACACGGTCTTTAAAACACTGTCTATGTAGATGTTGTTGTAATGACGGGCTTAAACAATGACGGGTTTGGGAAATGGATGAAGGGGATGGACATGGTGGATGAGTCTGCGAGGAGAATTGCTAACACTGCGTACATGAAATGGTTAAATCATGACAAACTCAAAAACTATTTCGGCAGCATCCATTTTCAGTGAAATTTAGAAGACCCAGTAAAGGTCAGCAATGGGGTCTTGACCACATTCACTCTCTCTCTCTCTCTCTCTGGAGACAATCTCTCACAATTTAATAGATGATTAATGCTGTCACATTTTCCAGACTGTCAGCGTCCGAATTACCATCTTTTAACGAGTGTCTCTCAGTGGTTATGGGTGGAGAGAAAAGTACATGACTGCTGATTGTAGAATAGTGCCATGTTTCGATCAGTGTGAGAATTCCGGACAAACCCCGGGCGCAGATTTGCCACGAGTAGCCGTCGCCGACGCTTGGCAATAACGCCTGCCTTACAGCTTAGTGCATGTGAAACAGTACAATCTCCTGCTGAACAGAAAAACTCAGAGCCTCTCAGCTTTCCCTCACACATGCCATGCCTCGGTCCCCCCAGCTGGTCACACTGTGGGAGAACAGGACTGCGTCCAGCTTCACCATCGAGGCAGAAATTGAGCAAGAGCTGTAGGACGGAGATGGTATTGTGTGCGTCATTTGTGTTTACTCTCACAACGCATCAGTGCTCCCTACAGGCCACAGTCAAAACATGACATGTCACACTGCTCTTACGGCGCCCTGAGAAACCATACACATACGGTATGAGAGAGAATTCGTGGGGGTAAACATCGTTTGAAAACAACTCATTCTAATGAATTTTCTTTTGTCAGAGGACAGGGTGATATTTTCACATCTGTGTCCGGCGTTTGGTGGTGTCCAATGTTCAGGGCTTTAATACCAGTATTGTATCCAAGGTGGAAAAACAGGATTGAACCACCGCAGAAGGCATCAGTTACGTTATGTTTTGATGTCCTCAAGTGCTTTCTGAAAGTAAACAACAATCCATTCAGGCTACCAGATCATCGCTAAAGACTGTAGCAGACATCTGGCCGAGCGCTGATGGAATTTCCTGTGCAGTGATGTCACCATTAATAAAAACTCAGAGTCATAAACCGATCAATGGCGACACCAGAAATGGCTAAAACAGCCATCGTCCTGTACAGTGACGGCACTGCGTTCACAAACTAATACCAGACTATGTTTCTTTCATCTTAACCGGTCTAAAACAATTTAAACAGATCCTGAAGGAGTGGAATCTTTCCCGTATGCACTCTGTTTGATATTCCCTGTGCCTGTGAATTCCTCCTGGTTGTTTAACAAGATAGAAGCTTCATATCAAAAACTGTGAAGAAAAGCATTTAAAAGCTCCAAGGGTTTTAGTTGAACAAATAATCAGGCCATGTAAAGCTGTGATAGCTTCTTCAAGAACTTGTGAAGTGTACACTGCTTTGGGTGTTGTCTTGATATGCGTTCAAAGTACTGGAAATTCCTGTAAGTGAATTTATACAGCGCTGGCACAGCGGTGTATCGGGTTCCGTTGATGTCTCACAGAGCGAGGGTCGATTTTCCCCTACATTCTAAAAAAACATGCATGTAGGTGGACTGGCTAGTCTAAATAACAGCTAGGTGTGACAGTCATGGACTGTCCAGGTTGTGTTCCGGCCTCGTCCCCAGTGTTATACTCTCTGGATCCACTGACCAGGATAACATGGCTTTAAAACTAAAGATGAATGCGTGAGACAATGTAGAGTACAAAGGCACACCTGTGGCAGTAAATCCACGTCTCACTTAACAATGCCAACATTTGTGTTCACGTTCCTGGTCCCAAATCGCTTCTAACGCCATAAAGCAGGTATCTAGGCCCTGATATCCTGATCTATAGAAACCCAAGATCGAGCAGGACTCCAGGGACGCATTCATCAGGCAGAACGGAATCCTTCTCTGGTTGCATCCCAGCTTTTGTGTTTTTTTGTGAGGGCAGCACAGGTTGTTCCACAGTTGTTCCATCAGAGACCGCATAAAGAGAGTCATGGAAAACAAAGTGACGTTGCTCGGGTTTAGGCTTATGGGTAGATCCTCGGGATAGAGCAGCCATTGATATTTCTGGCTGATGAGTCGAACGTGAGACTGCGCCTTGCATGTGACGTGCCATTTCAATTAATAACGCTTCCAGGGAAGAGGACTTTATAACCGAGCCAGCCTCCCAATTGGTCGCATGATGATAGACAGCCACAGGGGATAGACTGAGGATGGCAGAGGGGTGCAGACATAACCGTACGGGTCATATACAGTGTCCAGATATAGCCCTCCTTTGCCCCTTCACATGAATTGCAAAGAGCCAGGATGGTGTCTCCCATTGGCTTTGACCCCATACATAGTCAGAAATTTCACTTCCAAATTCATTACATCTATACACACCGCTCATGGCACCGATTTTAAAGACAGAGGCATGATTTCTATTCATATTATGCCATTTAACATGACAACGATTATCAGAAGAGAGAGCTTGCGTGAAGTCTATATATATATATATATATATATAATATATATATATATATATATACACACACACACACACAACACACACACACACAGTATATATGGTTCAAACCTTACTCGTAACTGACGTACGAGTTACAATCACAATTCCTTTTCAAACTCTTGGGTTTGTTAGGAGCTAAATAAAAGAAAAATCCCCTTATTAGGACTTCCATAGAGACCGAGCACAAGTTACGCTATTTTTGAACGTATCTCGTAAATATGACGAGCATCAAAAAGGTGCTATTAGCAGAAAAGTGAGAGCGCCACAGGAACACATCAATCAAAGTCAGCAAAACAGTGCTGCTAATAAGAGACAAGTTTTTTCCCGTCTTACTTTTTTTTGGAAGAGGATTTAAACATCTCGGGAGGAACGCGTTGAATACAAACTGTCTGGGGTAGCACAGTGGAAGTGAGGAGATTTTTTTTTTCTTTTTTAAGCAATTCCTCCACTTTATCAAGCACAGCAAATGTCTATGTAGAAGAAAAAAACTCCTTCTTGAATAAAGTTATCCACCACACATCATAGCAGAGAGCTCACATCTCATTACAGGCTGATAGACCTGGTCTGGCATGTCACATAAAGGCCATCAGAGCGCCTCATATGCAGCTCGACGAGATGTCAGAGTGAATCGTGTCACGTCACAGAGCTGGTGCGGACAACCGAGAGTGACGTGCGCCTCTCATTTATCACACTGACTGCGCAGGAACTAAACAGCCGCTCCAATTGTTAGTCTGAGCGGATGCAGGGTGGGGGAACGAGAGCCACCAAATCAATCTCAGGCGCTGCACTATTTTTCAAACTAGACCACGTGGCGTGCTGTAATGTTGAAGTGAGCCGAATATCTCACACCGCTCATCGTAAATAGAGAACACAATCCGAGTTAAAATAAAGTAGGACATGCCTTCGAAAAATGGATCTCTGTTCAAGATGCAGATAGAAACGGGAATGAAATGAAATAGGAGAGCTGATCTGTTGATCTTATCTCGGATGATTAACAGCTAAAAGGACGGTGAGAAAAATCTGAAGCTAGAAGGGAATATATTCATGTACTGCAAAAGACAGGAGGCGAGATAAATGAAGAAAACCCTCTGACTAAGGGATAATCGACAGTGCCCGTACGCATGACTTATTTCCATGTGCCTGATTAATGCATTAAAAAAAAAAAAAAAACACCCTGCATGCATTCAAATATCATCCAAGTCAAATGAATGAACAGAGAGTAATGAATTACAATGATAACATTACAGCAATAATAAGGCAACTGGGATGAAACAGCTGGTGCCTCTTGGTTTTTTTCCCTCACATATCCAAACATACACACTGTTCCCTAACTGCTAGATATGAAGCCCCTGCTGGTCTGAGTGTCGTGGCCCTCAGGCTACGTGAAAGCGCCTGCGCAAGGACAGCAAAACCCTGTCCTTCTGCCCTGGGAATCCTCCATGGATACACCAGCTGACTGGGTTACGTAACCAGAGTCTGTTCAGGAGAAGGGGAAAGTGAGGGGGCAGACAGAGAGAGGAGGAGGAGGAGGAGGAGGAGGAGGAAGCAGAAAGAGGGTAGTTTTGCACTGACTACTGGTTTTGCAGTTACTATGAACACTCCTCAGATTTCCTCTGATAACCCTCGCAGATGTTTGACTGCTTTCATGGGAAGGGAGTAAAGCTCCCAATTGTGACCAATAAACTGATTTCTGGCAGGAGTAGAGGAGGTGAAATCATTTGTAGAGACTCTGGAAAGATGGCACATGTTGATGATTTCACATTTTTCAAAGTCAATAAATATACTCTCTAAGGGGGGAAATGTCTTTTCTATTTATACAAAAAACCCACAAATCTCCTGGTTGCGGAATACATTAGTGCTGATATGGAGCTTCATTGCCCTAGGAGAGCAGGAAATGTACAGCATGTTCCCTTTGCTGAGCCAGAGTCCTCGCTTCCTCTGAAAGTCATTTCAAAGGCAGGGGAAGGCTGTGATATTATACTGCCTCCTTGTGGTAGAACGAAGGCGTTTGCTTGATGACATGAGAGAGTTTGGTTAAGTTCAACTCTCAGATGCAATACATTTAGCTTTTGCAAAATATATTAAATTGATTAGAATGATTCCCCCGACGATTCCTAAATTGCACTTTTTCAACAGAAGACATAATTGGCGTTTTATAACTAGGAACACACTATAAATAGATTACTTAGTCGCATTTGCAGTCATAATCTTACATGCGCCTGGCAGAATTATGTTTTTTGTTTTTTTATATATAAATAAGCTGGATCATAAAAATTGCATTTAGTCCTTCCCTGAATAAGCTATTTTCAGATAACAAATGTGTACATATAGTCCACAAGACATAATAACTGAATTTACACAAATGAACCAGTTTGTTTACATTACGCTTGATTATTAACACTGTGTCGTTACCTGGATGATCAACGACTGTGTTCATGAGTCTCTTGTTTGTCCTGAGCACTTAAACCGCCCACTGTTCTTCAGAAAAATCCTCCAGGTCTCCATCTTTACTTTTCCAGCATCTTCTACATATTTGACTCCTTCCCATCAGTGTCTATATGATGTTGAGATCCGTCTTTTCACACTGAGGACGACTGAGGGACTCGTACACGACTATTACAAAAAGGTACAAACGTTCACTGATGCTCAAGAAGGCAACACGATAGGATTAAGAGCCAGGGGGTGTAAACTTTTGAACAGGATGATTGTTATTATTTTGTCTTAGACGTCAACATCGATCAATATATTTCGCTTATGAAGGGCAGTACTAAATTACAGTTATTAATGTGTCTTGTGGACTACATGTAAACACCTGTTATGTGAAATATCTTATTCAGGACAGAACTAAATATAAAACAAAATGCAAATTTTATGACCTCTTTTTTATTTTATTTATTTAATTATTAAGATTTAGCAGATTCTGCAAGCCATATGTAAACTTATGACCACAACTGTCAGATAAATTCGCTTGTAATGGGAGGAAATGTGAAGGGAATAAAAACCAAACCCACACAAGGACAGACGTTTCCCCAAAATGTAAGTTTAATAGATGTTAAAAAAAAAGTGTAAAGCTAAGATGCTTTGACGTGAATACGGCACTGTACACGTCTGACAATCAGACGCTTTCACCGCAACCTCACAGTGGGCTTTGGGTGGGACAGTTGCAGTCACTCCCATGTTTACACGCACTGATCTGGAAAAAGTGGCCTAGAGGATTACAGTACAACACACACACACACACACACACACACACACACACACACACCACTCTACACACAGCAAGCACACTCGAAACAACCGACACGCACATACAAACCTGCAGAGAAATAAAAAACACGCTCGCACTCTGGGTCGTTATAAAATAGTGCATAGCTCAGTGAAGGTATATTTCGAGGGTTAATCATTCCGAGACTTCTGTTTTCATAATCAATGATTTTAATCTATCGATACAACAAATCCACGCCAACTAGGTTTCATGTACATATTTATATTTCATTTATATTTATATTCAATATACAAAGTTACATTCTTTTCTGCAAAGGCTCATTCATAGAAATAAATACTGAGATGGCTAAAGTTGCGATGTAAAGCCGTTTCTCTTCTCGTGGAGAAGAGGAATGACTGCAGACAAAGCCCCTCCATACACCCACTAACACTAGCAGAACAGCAGCAGAACATCAGCAAAATGTTAGCGAACTCTTTTACCGCATTACAGACGCCTGTGGTTAGAGTCTAAAAGACAAAAAGGTACAAAAGTGTCATAAAAATAGGCATTTAGTCTCTAAATCTACACACACAAAAAAAGTGGGGTGCTCTTTTGAGGAAACCAAGCATTGAAAAGAAAAATCCCCACTGTGCCTACGACCAGTTCATGATCCGAGCAATATTGCATAACAGCTTTCCTTTGGACTGTGAATGATGTAACGAGTTCAATCTGTTCCTGTTTTCACAAGGGCGTGAGCCGATCGTCCACAGTCGTACAAAAAGGACTACAAATATTCGGAATTCCTTTGGTAAATTTAACATGAATGTACAAATAGGTGCTCTGCCATCCATCAACCCTTTTTGTAGGTCACAGAATAGCATACATATGAAAAGCGCAACGGATGAAAACGCTGCTTTGTCTCGTGTCTCTCGAAACGATCTGGGAAGAAATATACTGGAGAAGAGAGGGGTGGTGTAGAATACATCAGAGCAGCCTAAAGACAAGAGCAGGCACTAGGGCATGCAAGCTTTTTGCAAGCCTTGACTTAGCCTAGGAGCAGCTATTTCTCAAGAAGGTACTTTTGGCTGTGCAAACATTTCGCCCTCCAGCCACTTAACAACAGCTATTTACACAGAACACAGTATTTCAATTAGCATTTATCTACTTGTGCACTGTGTTGATGGATATCGTGAGCTACCTGTGACAGACAGGCCTATTTTGGGATTTGGAAAAACCCATAAAAGAAAGCAAAACTGGATGGAACAACCCCCTCACTGCATAGACTGATCACATCAGACATCAGTGCTGCAGTCTTTAGATGTTACATGGATGGATGGATCCATCTATTTAGGTGCGCGCGGGATTGAGAGTCGTATTGCCACGAAAAGTGAATGTGCAAAGACTTGACTGCAAATTCCTGATAGCTGGACGCAATAGCAGAGGCCCTTCAACTGAAGACATAAAATCAAAAAGAAATAAGAACGCAGACACAGAAGGGCAAACCCTCGGTTGTGAAATGTTTGCGCTTGGCTGGCCGAGAGTAAAAGCATCGAAGCTCAGTCTCCATTAACCATGACCTGCCACACTATAAGGTGACTGCGCTCAGCTTTCGCCAGGAAGGGCTGCAGCTTCAGAGCGGGTTCACCTAGGTCCTCTCCCTCACCTCCTTCATCACCTGAAATGGGGAGACAGGAAAACAATGTGACAACGTTCCCGGCAGATGTACCACGTATAACGTCCGAGTGCAAGACACCGACCCATTCTGAAGTCAATGTAACCTTCTCCACCACTCATAACTAGGACTGATTTCGTGAACTCTGGTGTGGGCGAGTCTGCTGCTGGTTTGTCACTGCCTGCATCGCCTCCTGCTCCAGCAGATGGGACAACATGGCCTACGATGGGGGCAACAAAACACAGATTGAATAAACAACAGAAGGAAATCCATGATCGTCGGCTGGACAGTTCGATGTTGTCTTTTTCCAATAATAATGATGATCAGCAAGAAAAACCAGACAAAGTACGGCAAAACTTCGAGAAGAAACGATAGACAACGTGACTGGAGACTCATGGGTCATACCTGGAACAGCCGTGAAGAACTTGACTGCATCTCGGTGGCCATGGAAACAGAGCTGTGCATGGGCCATGGAGCAGAAAGGGACGAACGTCCCCGCTGTCACTTTATCGCTGTTTTCATCACCATAGACACGAATCACGCTGCCTGGCCGCTTCGACGTTCCCTGAGTGACTGTCTTTGCTTTGTTCAAAAATAAAAAAATAAAGATAAAGATGCCATGTCTTTTTAATTATGTTTTAAATTCAACATGACAAAAAAAAAAAAAAAGGCAGCTGCATATTAACTACAGCAGTCAGTTAACAAGCTTGCGACAGTCAGTGTGTGTAAATGACACGGATGCGGAAGAGACTTTTAATCACGTACTCTCTGTGAGAGGAATCGAGATGATGACGCCGTTCCCTGTTCCGACCCACAGGCGGTTACAAGAGACCATCAATGCTGTGATCCTCACAAAGGAAAAGCCGAGTTTACCAGTGCCTGAGACAAATATAATGAAAAGACCAGTAAGAAAAAGGGTCGTTTGATATTAGTCAAATGATATGACACACTGAAGCACGTTAAACATATGACGAAAGCAAGGAACACAGCTTTCAGAGGGAAAGTATGTGTAATTTATGAATTAGTTTCCCAACCTAGCATCTTGCTGACGTAAGGCTCTATGTCGACGTCCTGCAGATGTTGGTAGGTGTGTGCATGGAACAGTCGAAGTGTGGAATCTAAACGGATAGACACCCAGATGCCGTCTCCGTCCCAGGCTAGTTGCCGCACTTGGCTCTCCTTGCGTGGGTGAGCGTCAAAGGACTTCTACACATGGGCAAGAGCACCGCGAATATGAGAAACCTGCATAAATCTTACAGGCGACGACGAGTGTGTTTACATGAGCACCAACAATCTGATCCTAATAAGGTCATGTAAGCCGAATTATTAAAGCCACCTGGACTGTATCGTAATCATCAGGTTATTCAGTAAATGTACACCTTTCCATTTTTCTATATGGTACCGCAATGTACATAAGATCATTTCCATCTTTGGATTCAAACAGAATCTACTCACGATAAGACAGTATGTCAAATTCCATAAAAACGTCCAAAAAGATAAAATGATAAACAAATAGACTCAAGTCCGTTTTGTGTCGTAGCACCAAACAAGAAATCCAGAACATGATTTATTTTTAAATCATATACTCTGTATGGTGAAAGGATGCAGCATTAACTACAATTTTATCGACGAGGTAGTGCTGTAGTTCAGTAGTGCTGTAGTTCAGTAGGGCTGTAGTTCAGTAGTGCTGCCAAGTCACTACACTAAAATGTAGTTCAACTGACGACAGAAGAAAGTAAAAACTCTAGGGTTATAATATTCCATAATCAGCTTACCTTCATTATATTATTACCTAAATCATTTGTTTTGCACATCTAACTACATTAATTGCTGACACCATAAAGAATAAGGTTAAGACGAAAGGCTTATATAATTTAAAAAAAAAAAAATTCATTAAAAAGAAAAAAGAAAAAAAAAAGAAATAAAAAGAAAACCACACCTGGTACTACAACCAGCTCTACGTCTATACAATGACAAGTTTCTCTTGCCTCTATTTTCATCGCTTTGGGCTGGATAACGTAGATCTTGTTCCTGTACCCACACCACACTTTATCGTGAACCACGGTCATGCAGCGGATGGAGTGATGTGGCCGGCCCAGGTCCAACAGGTGGTAGTTGGTCAGGTCCCACTGACCATCTACACGAGGAAACACCACAACTCCACGTTATTGATTATTAAACGTCAGGGGATGATTTAAAAGCGGGTTTTCTTTCAAGGTTTACATTTAACTGTGTGAAGGATCTGTCACAATGGATTTCATTTTATTTGCATAAAACATTTCGAACATGTACAGTGCCTAAGACTGTGCAAAAGTATATATAAAATATAACTGCTCGTGTGTAAAAACCTTACCTACTCCTCTGTGGAATATTGCCAGCGTGCCATCAGCCAAGGCCACTAAAACCCTTCCTTTCACATGTCTACACACAGAGAGAGAGAGAGAGAGAGAGAGAGAGAGAGAGAAGAGAGAGAGAGGATAACATGAATTTATTGTGTAGTGGAATTAAATTCCACATGTTGCAATCTAATCTACTTACACAATCCCCAAAATAGAATCCTTCAGCTTTATTGAGTGGAGACATTTCTTCCACTGTGCGACAGAGGAGTGGACATAGATACTGCAACAGACAGGTGCGAGACATTAGGTGCAGGTCACAACTTGTTGAGATAGTTGAGTGGCAGATCGAGGAGCAACTCACCAGCCGTTCTGTGCCCCGAGCCACATAGTGGGCAGGACACTACTCATTTTGTTAGCCTCCACCCTCATTAGGTCTTGCTCGTCAGGTATTAAACTCACCCCGTCCTTTACAAGATCACATTCCCTAGAACACAAGCACCCCAGTTTAATATGGTGACTTGATATGGAAGCTTTATAGCTAAGCATTTGGACAGCTTTTTATTTCCAGCAAACACTGGAAGATATAGATAAGGTATTAGGCACTACATAGCAAGATGTTGGTCAAACATTTGGACACTGTGAGCGGTGAAAGCACCTCTGTGTGTAAGAGGATAGTGGGTCTCTATTGTTCTGGACTCCCAGAGGGTCAGTAAACACATGTTCGGTGTAGATCCCAGGCAGGCTTTCCTCTGCAGGTGTGGTGTTGCTGCTCTCTGTGGCCTCCAAAGCCTCCTCAGCTGCAGCCACTCCAGCCTGCCTGCGCTGCTTCAACACAACAGCTGAAAAGGGGGAGAGAGACGAGGGAGAGCTCAGTGAGAGACAGTGCTCAATATAACATGAAGCTCGTTATGGTAGTGGGTGATTCCTTTCATGACACACACTGACAGCGGTAGAACAATCACAGCAGACTGGGACATCTGACCAATCAGAGCGGAGTATAGTCTCTGAAAGGAGGAGTTCAGAATGAATCCTTTAGAACGGACCATTGAACGAGTCGTTCGTGACACTTGGGGGGGTAATGCTGCAGTTTAAATTATGAGTACATTAAAGTGTTTTTTGACCTCGGATACATGTAAATCTATTATATGAACCTTTTAAAACAAAATTAGGCACGTTGCAAAACCATAATAGGTGCACTTTAACATATTTTCCAAGATGGATTCTCTGAAGCTAGACGCTCAAATAATTTTTTTTTTTGGGGGGGGGGCCCCTATTTGTACTAATAGCAAATTATACTGAGCATTTCAGGGATGAACCAAAGCAGTGAAAACTGCAAAGAAAGATAGCACAAGCAGCACAGACAACACCAGGAACATTTGCAGCTGCAAGACAGTGGCCTTTTAACTATATATATATATATATATATATATATATATGATTCAATGCAATTAGCTACACAAAATAACACGACTAACTGCCAGTCTCAAATGTTTACAAAATCAGTGAACTCCACTGAGGTTTTCCAAAAGAAAGACTATCTTTCTAGTCTTCTGATCCCGTACCATCGTCGGAGTCCGTGCTGGCAGTTTGGGAAACAGCGACAGCCCCCTCGACAGAGCAGCCGACCACAGTGATGTCATCCAGAACACGCTCAGAGCCAGCGAAGCTGCTGTTGGCTGCAGTGCCAGTGTGTGATGCCCCCTCGGCCCCACCTGCCTGGCTGTTTGCGGACACTTCTTCTCCAGCAGGGTAATCTGTCTCCCGGGCACCTGCAGCACAATCATCCGACATAATGGTAAAAATTCAGTTGGAAGCACTCTAGGTGTACACTCTGCAAAAGTGTATTTTCCCTTCACACCTGGAACACTGGTGATGCACAGTAAGTGCGAGTTACAGACGAAGAAGCTCTCCAGGATTTTTCCAGGCTGGTTGGCATCAATGACTATAACCTTGGACGTGGTGTGAGTGCTGGTGCAGATCCACACCAGACTGGAGAGCTCGTCCTGCTGCCTCAGCTCTTTCTCCTGCTCCTGCAAAAACATCCCACAACACAGTACCCCAAGTCAGCCTGGAAGACATATTATAACAGTTTCTACAAAAAGTGTTTGATCTTCTACCTTGAGCTCCAGCTCCAGTTTGTCTAAACTGCTCCGAGAGCCTCTTGCCAGTAGAGGGGCTCAGGCTGCCACTCTCCGGTGCTGAGACATCTCTATAAAACACACTCGCTCCTACTATAGATCCTCCGTCACGTGTCTTTCCTCCTGACAGATTCACACCAGCAGCACACCATAGCTACGCACACATGGACATATAAGGTCAAACAATCATCTTCGGTAGTGTTTCCGAGTTGATTTCTCAAATACATCAACTTATTCTTCTTACCTTCATGGAAGCATCTTTCTCATCCAAAGGTCTGAGGTAAACAGGCACTGGTAAGTTCTTCACCTTACTGTCCGCCTGTGCATTTGAAACCTTTTGTGAAAGAGAGAAACTCAATTCAGCAAAACGTCCGATTCTTTCAATTATGATCGTCAACAAACTTCGGAGATGGAGTTCTGTGAGACAGAATTATCCGAACGTGCTGCCGATCTTTGTAGTGATTGGCCAGTAGCGATGTATGAAGCTGGATTTTGTGGAACCTAGGGTTACGGTTAACCCTAACCCTGTGATGACGTGTTTGAAGAGATACAATGTCGGACAGTAGCATTGCGACAGGTCACAAAGCTATTAGTTTGACTAAATATCCCTGAAATTATTTGATAGAGTAGTTCCTGTTTAAATCAGGTAGCTTGTAAAGATATAAACTATTTCATGGACCAAGTAGCACTGATAAATACTACATCATTTTAAATTTACATGTAACAAATGTGAATTTGTTTAAAGACTGTGCTTTTTTTTTCCCCATTAAGTACAGCCTTTCAGAAGCTACATAAGATATTTACATATTTAAAAATATACATTTTATTTATCAATTATATATATATATATATATATATATATATATATATATATATATATATATATATATATATATATATATATATATATATATATATATAAAAAAAAATATAAATGTAAAGAATGTGCAGGACCTGGAGGATTTTTCTGAAGAACAGTGGGACAGTTTAACTTCTCAGCACAAACAAGAGAATCATAAACAACTATACACAAAACATGAAGACAGTCGTTGATCAACCAGGTAACAACACAAAGTATTAAGAATCAAGCGTAATGTAAACTTAAACTGGTTCAAATGTTATTATTGAATATTGTGGACTATATGTTATGTGAAAGAGTGAATTCCGGGCAGCACTAAACAAAAAAAAAACCTAAATATAGGTTTATGATCTCTCGCTTTTTTTTCTTTTTCTTTTTTTTAATTATTAACATTTCGCAGAAACTGACTGACAATGTATAATTTATTTGTTCAAGTTTTGCATTTGTTATCGGTTTATGAGGGGGAATTTTCACGTTCGCTCCAATGCAATAGCAGTGTGTCATGGAGAGTTAAATTCCAGGCACTTTTTCAGACTTTCGGAACATACCTTGTATTTTTGAGGCAAACTCCAGCCACAGGCCTGTATCCTACCATCTTCTTTCTGGACATGAGCTTTCACCTGTTGGTACTGAGCTCTCTTCTGTTCTCTACGTGACACAATGTTTTCCACCTCCGGACTGCAAACACGCACGCACGCACACACACACACACACACACACACGTGTGTGCGTCTTACATCTGACCCCTGACACCTTGGTTTTAGAGAAGATTCAAAAAGAGATCACTCACTCATCATTGAGGAAGTCAAAAGCCTTGGATTTGTCGCTGGGCAGCTGAGCAAGGGTGCTGCTTCTCTTCTTAACAGAGGGCACAATGTGTGAGGTGGGGGCGTTGTACTTGACATTAACAGGAGCCTCTGGCTTCTTGGCTGCACCACTGGAGGATGAGCTGAAGAGCCTGCTAAAACTAGGGATGAGAGGAAAAAAGGCAGAGGAGAAAGAGAGAGGGGGGATAGAGAGAGACAACACACAAGGACTGATATGCAGACACAAGCAGTAGCAGCAGCAGTGTTAGATGTCATAGGTGAACAGTTAGAGGGGTCAGAGGGTCACTTCCCAAACATAGGGCATGCCCCCACCCTGCTTAGCAACAACTCACGATCCGCCCGAGATTGACATGTTGAACCGCTCCAAATGCTGCTGATGCGCTCCACGAAATGATCATAAACGTTAGAGGACCAACAGAATATCCTGGACACTCGTACTATGATTAGCGGAATTTAGGTACGGATGCTTTGATTTTCACTTCTTCGGCTAACCAATTTTAAATCCCTGTTTACGTTCAAAATATCTGAGAAAATGATTCTTGTGTTGTAGATTTGATAGCTGTACTTTAGGAATCGTTTTAAGTGCAGTCTACACGAGCTCTCTCCACACCCACCCACACACCTTCTACAAACACACAGGACAACAGGAGGTAGGATGAAGGGTACATGGAAGGGACACACAGAAGAATAAAGGACGTTTGAGTATGCAAAACCCCAAATAGTTATCCAAATCACACCACAGCCAGAAAAATTCACATAAATCCCAAGACCAAGACCTGGGAATGGCCAAGTGTACACAGGGTTTTAATATCAGAGACTAAAAGAGGTAAACAATAGTCTTGTGCAATGAACATGTGGGCATTGCACTGCAGAGGACTTTCGAATATTGTTCTGATTAACTTTTATGTAAAGAGTTACAGTTTGGCTGTAAAAAAATATTGTAAAATAATAATAATAATAATAATAATAATAATAATAATAATAATAATAAAGATTTCAAGGAAACCCATTCCCAAACCCAAGAGTATGTTTTGAGTTTAAAAGCCAGACCAACTGCAAGAGTGGAATAACTAGCATTATTTTTTTTATTTACATTTTACCTACATCCTGAGAAATGAGAAAGAAAACAAAAACACATGAAAAGGAGAGGGTGAGATAATGAACGAACTTCAAAACATACAGGGCCATAAGAACATTTAATCCAGAGGAAAGGCTTACAATTGCCAGATACTGGATTTTTTCTTCTCAGTCAGGGCTGGGTTCTCTCTTGAGGCCCTGTGGAAGGAAGTATAAATACAAAATCAAAAATACAAGATCATATACAGAACCTCAATCATAATCCACCATATTGGTTATCTAATCTTCTAAAGTGTTGAAGATAAGTCTTGAAGTAAATTTAACGTATAAATAACTGCTCTTTTCTCCCATACACGGCTCTCGAGTCTTCATGTTGGCTTATCCTATTTAACAACAAATGCCGTCTTCACAGGTGAAACTGAAGGCTAAAACCAAGAGTAGATGCTCAGAGCTATTTACTGTTTAAGCCAGGGGTCTCCAAGTTTTTTTATAGCACACCGTTGGTTTAAACAACAGGACACATCTGGGTAACAAGAAGCACCTGTCAGTCACGTTCCAATATTTTTTGCTCGGTTTTAAATTGACTGGTCTGATACAAAATGTGCTACGTTCGATGTCGTTTAACACATCTACATACAAATACCAGGAAATAAAAGCTGAAATTCTAAACTCTCTTCTCATATTCATCTTTTGATCTCACATCCAAATTTATTCAGTCTGCAGCAAAAAAAAAAAAACTCAATTGGTCTTGCTATTCCAGTAATTGGAGGGGACTGTATAGCTCAATGTTTAAAAATGTGTCATTTTTGCTGAAACAAACACTGAGATCAGGACACAAACACTATGGTAACACATTTCCAACTTGTAAAGCCAGTTTATGTATGTTTGTGGGGAGTTTCTGTTTTGTTTTTTTGTGGGGGGGGGGCACCTCATTAAACAAAGAAAGTTGGAAGCAAACAATTGTACAGGATGTGCTGTAGCTTTAAGATTTCCCTTCACAGTCCAAACCTGATTCATCATGACAAAGCCCCTGTGCACAAAGTGGGGTTTATAAAGACATGGTTTTACACAGTTGGTGTGGAAGAACTCGAGTGGTCTGCACAGAGCCCTGACCTCAACCCCACTGAACACCTTTGGGATGAACTGGAACGCCAACTACATGCCAGGGCTCCTCATTCAACATCAGTGCCTGACCTCCCCAATGCTCTTGTGGCTGAATGAACACAAATCCCCACAGCCACGCTGCAAAAGACTTCCCAGAACAATGGAGCTTATAGCAAAAGGGGGACTAAATCTTGAATGAGATGTTCAAAAAGCACATACGAGTGTGATGGCACATAATTAGCTTTCTATCTCCAAAAAAAATATAATTTTTTCATAAAAAATAAAAAACTGTGAAAGATGATTCAAAAACAGTTAGCTTTCATGGTAATCGGTGCATCTGCTTTGGATGTCTAATCTCAAACTTTGAACAGATGAACAGCTCTGTGTCAGCACAAACTCACTGCTCACCGGATCATCTCTGTCCACCTGACGGCCTCTTGCAGCTCCATCAGTCTCTCCTTGTACTGGTTCCTCTCCATTAGGACTCGGGCCATCTCCACCCGGGTGAAGCGCTTGCGCTGGGCTGTGGGGACGTCACTCTGCAGCCAGAAATCCCAAAGTCTCAGTGTGTAAACACACCAAAATCTAATCTTCAACATCATTTATATTATTAACTTCTAATCATGTGTATATACACAGTACTGTGCAAAAGTCTTGGCACATGCAAAAAATGTTGTAGAGCAAAGACGCCTTCAAAAATTAGGAAATTAAACCCCTCAATTTTAAAAAAAATATATACTATAAAAAGCAGTAAACAGTAATAAATGAAACAAAGGCAAAATTTGGTGTATATTGTGTAATATTTTGGTTTATTAAAATAAATAAATAAATAAAATATTCTCAGGTAGAATTAGTGCAGTTTTATAAGGAAATGAGCCGTAAGTTTTAGTGAGCATCTTACAGAACCGGACACGGTTCTTCTTCGCACTTGCTTCTTATTTTTGCAGAAAAACCCAGCAGCCATCATTGTGGTTTTTGTCTGAAAAGTGTCTTACAGTCATGGATGAAATTATTGGCACCCCTGGAACTTTTCCAGAAAATGCACCATTTCTCCCAGAAAAGTGTTGCAATGGCAAATGTTTTAGTATACACATGTTTATTACCTTGAAGTGCATTGGAACAGCACAAAAAAGCAGAAGAAAAAAGGCAAATTTGACATCATTTTACACAAAACTCCCAAAATGGACTGGAAAAAAATCATTGGCACCCTTTTAAAACTGTGGGTAAATAATTTCATTTCAAGCATGTGATGTTCATTTAAACTCACCTGGCAAGTAACAGCTGCTGGCAATATAAAAATCAAACCTGAAGCCAGTTAGAGTGTATAAAAGTTGGCTCAACCTTTGTGTTGTGTGCCTGTGTGTGCCACACCAAGCATGGAGAAGAGAAAGAAGAGCCGAGAATTGTCTGAGGACTTAAGAAGCAAAATTGTGGAAAAATATCAACGATCTCAAGGTTACAAGTCAATCTCCAGAGATCTTAAAGTTCCTTTGTCCACTGTGCGCAATATAATCAAGAAGTTTATAACCCATGGAACTGTGGCAAATCTCCCTGGACGTGGACGGAAGAGAAAACTGATGAAAGAATGCAACGCAGGATAGATCGAATGGTGGATAAACAACCTCAATCAACTTCCACGCAAATTCAGGCTGTCCTGCAGACTCAGGGTGCATCAGTTTCAGCTCGAACCATACATCGTCATCTGAATGAGAAGAAGCGCTATGGCAGGAGACCGAGGAGAACCCCACTTCTGACACAGAGGCATAAAAACGCCAGACTGCAGTTTGCAAAAATGTACCTGAGTAAGCCTCAATCCTTCTGGGAGAACCTTTTGTGGACAGATGAGACTAAGGTAGAACTTTTTCGCAAAGCACGTCATTTTACTGTTTACAGAAAACAAAAAGAGGCCTACACAGTACCTACAGTCAAACATGGTGGAGGTTCAAGGATGTTTTGCACTGGGTGCATTGACTGTGTGCAAGGAATCATGAAATCTGGAGACTATCAAAAGATTTTGGCCCATAATGTAGGGCCTAGTGTCAGAAAGCTGGGTCTGCGTCAGAGGTCATGGGTGTTTCACCAGGACAATGACCCGAAACATACCTCAAAAAGCACCCAGAAATGGTTGGAGACAAAGCACTGGAGAATTCTGAAGTGGCCATCAATGAGTCCGGATCTAAATCCCATAGAACACCTATGGAGAGATCTCAAAATTGCTGTTGCGAGAAGGCACCCTTCAAATCCGGAGAGACCTGGAGCAGTTTTCAAAAGAAGAGTGGTCCAAAATTCCAGTTGAGAGGTGTAGGAAGCGTGTTGATGGTTACAGGAAGCGATTGGTTTCAGTTATTTTCTCCAAAGGATGTGCAACCAAATATTAAGTTGAGGGTGCCAACAATTTTGTGCGACCTAATTTTTGAGTTTTGTGTGAAATGATGTCAAATTTGCCTTTTTTCTTCTGCTTTTTTGTGCTGTTCCAATGCACTTAAATGTAATAAACATGTGTACACCAAAACATTTGTCATTGCAACACTTTTCTGGGAGAAATGGTGCATTTTCTGGAAAAGTTCCAGGGGTGCCAATAATTTCATCCATGACTGTACCACTTAAGATGCTGCTTTCTTTACTGACATACACACATTTTATTTCGTGCTGGAAAACTAATCTTTGGAAATCTAAAATGTTTTTGTACTGACACGATAATGTAAAAATTTGTACTAAAAAAGAAAAAAGGAAAAAAAAATAAAAATAAGGCAGTGCCTTAGACCTTTGCACAGTACTGTCTGTTTAGTCATGGAGGGCAAGGCACTCACATCATCTTCCTCTTTGGTCTTCTGTTTGGCCACCTCTAACTCTGCCCGAACCCTGTTACAATGAACAGCCTTAGCATCCTGTATACACATACCTGTTAATCTCCCTTTTTAAATGTGCATGTGTAAATAATTATTGTGGGCATAACGCTTTTTCTATTCTGAACTTTCCACTGACAGAACACACTAGTTCTAAGCAGACATCATTTATAAGCCTTCTTGTTTTTGAGTTTGGATTAAATACATTCAATTGAAGTGAACAGTCAATCAGGCTAACATTATCCTAGCTGATACAAAGACAACATAAACATCACATGGGTAGCATTGAAGATATGCTTACAAAGTAAACACAAAATTCAGTGTGCTGTATGATTATTCACACCCCCCCATTTCACTCAAGCTGCACTTTTAGTCTCACCTTTTAATCTCCTCCTCCAACTCTTTGTTCTTCTCCTCTAGTTTGTCTTTTGCCTGCTTAAGGACTTCCATCTCGCCATGTAGAACCTCCTTGTCACAGGTCAGCTGATCCACACGACCAAGCAGGTCATTCTTCACCATGTTAAGAGAGTTTCTAATATGCGTGCACACACACAGAGATACAAAAACCCAAGGTTTTATCTAGTGCTTCTTCTCATTTTCAGGTCTTGAACTGTTGTTCCATGAATACACAGTAGATGGCAGTACAGAACAGTAAAACATCAGACAGCTGCTGCAACATCGAGAATCACAACACAGACCATGTCGAGTCTGTGTGACAAACAGTATGCAGAAAATCAGCTTTAATGAAGGTGACAGTATCTTACTTTGTCTCTAGGAGCTGGGCGTTCTCCTGGATAAGGTGTTCTACTTCACGACCCATACCTGCACAAAAGCAACACACATTTCATTTCGTTTAGACAAAAGCATATGCTGAAATATATTTTCATGTGCTGAAAATTCCATGACTGATATTTCATAAGTACATGTCAGTATATATTAAGAAATGGGATTAGTGTGCTGCACAGGATCTCATACATTACTACCATTTTATTATAATATAATAATGCATAATAATA
The DNA here is from genome assembly GCA_012411365.1 of Ameiurus melas. Lineage (NCBI taxonomy): Eukaryota > Metazoa > Chordata > Actinopteri > Siluriformes > Ictaluridae > Ameiurus > Ameiurus melas. The sequence goes on from CM022760.1 coordinate 24,127,762, forward strand.
TTCATTTGTTATTATTACTATATGTATGTTATGGCAGGCAATGGATTTAAACTTATAACGTTCCTGTTTACTAATGCAGGCTTTTACCTATTGAGCTACGAATTAGACCTTTAAAATAAACATCAGCAAATGCTAGCACCCTACACCAACAGGATCAGCCATGATACAGAGCCGCTGGAGCACAGAGGCTTAAGGGCCTTGTTCAAGTGGCCCCTTGGCAGTGCTGGGGCTTGAACCCCCGACCTTCCAATCAGTAAGCCAGAGCCTTAACCGCCACGCCATACAAGTTAAGGGCAGACAAAAATTTAAATTAATTTAAGATTTAATTTGACGTAAAATATCTTAAACGGAAAAACAGCAATAATAAGTCAGGCAAGAAAATGTGGGAAATTACAGACACACCAAAGAATTAATCTGGGGAACAGAAAGCGGCAAAAAAATCAAGCGGGGGGTGTTGTCAAATACAGTGGATCATGATTATCCTTAGTGAGGAATGGAGAAAGGACTGAGGTATAAAGAAGAACTGAAGGTACAGAATCCTCACTAGTTGCCATTTTTCTTTGACTTAAATTAAAGACAAACTGTTGAAAGGGTAACTATTTCTTTATATTCCATGCGTGTCGCGTCTCTTGCAGTGCACCACCTGACATGTACGTTGCACAGTCAATAACGAATAGTTACCCAGGAGATCAGCACCCTCATCAACGTCTCCGATGAGGTCCGTGCCTGCTGACGAGAGCTCCTCAAACAGGGAATCAGTGTTGCGATCAAAAGCCATGTTCTCAATCCCCTTAGCAGGAGTGCTGAGGAAGAAGGCAGAGTGCGCACACACACACACACACACACGCAGAGAAACGAAAAATAAAGGCTTCAACAAATCAAACTGTCTCTGTTAAAACACTTAGTACTATCTATAACGACTTTGCTCAGACTTTACGCTACTGCAGAGGAGACGAGGCTGAGATTAGGTTTAGAAATCCTTGCTCCTCATCTATACTTCTGGAATTTCATCACAGTTCTGAAAAGAGCTCGGTGTGTTAAAACGAAGGAAAGAGCAATAATACCTGGAGCCTTTGCAGCCACTCAGGTCCATGTCAAGTTCAGGGGTCGACTCAATAATCGCCTGCACCTCGGATTTCTCAGTGTTCTCGATGACATCTATTCAAATGCAAGAAATATCTTTTACGGACTAGTACTGTGAACCGTGTAGTTGCAAACAGCTGAAAAACGCAGAAGAATCTCAAACATGCGTCTGACACAACTGCACTAATCCAATTGGTCGATAAAACCCTTAGGGTTGTGAAAACACTGGCATCTGAGTGCAATTCGGCTTTGCTGATGCGACTGAAATGAGTGTGTGTGTGTGTGTGTGTGTGTGTGAATGCGTAAACCTATGTGAGAGAGTGCGTTTCGTGTCATGCTCAGAGCTCCTCACTTAGCTGGCACACTTTAACCAAATAACACGATATACTTTCTCAAGAGAATTGAATGAAACGGATTCATTTCAATGGGAGGCTCTTACTGAATGTCCTTATAGACATGTGCATATAGAAAATTAAATAAATAATCAATTGCCAGTAATTAAGCACACCGAGTTAATTGCTTAAATTTGTGTGCCTAAATTCAACCAGAAAAATGAAATCGATGCAAAAATTCATGACGCTGTAGAAAACTCTCTAAGGATAAAGATGTACAGAGAGGGCTGCAATGAGCAGGCATGGTAGACATGGTAGAGTCTGTAGTTTAAAACAACAGGACTCGCCTTTAGGAAGCACCTCGGTTGCTACAGCTTCCTGTACTTTAATGTTCTTACTGCTGTCTGGCTTTCTGCTGCTGGAGTTCAGGTTCCTGTTCAGGCCCTCCGACTCTTCAGCCTGGGACACTGCTACAGACGCCGCGTCCGAGGGTGCTGTGGACATCGGCAAAGCCGACTTGGAGCCTCCCTGATTAGCGTCGGAGAGTTCATCCTGAAAACGGGAGGCCGAGTAATCAGCATACAAGTGCTTACTGCGTCTGGATACCAAACTCAGATGATCGACCTAAAAAATACTTCAGTATCTGTTAAAGCACAGCCCACACAATCAATCAATAAACCGGCAACATGGTTCAAATCCTGTTCAACGATGTATTAACGTGTTTTACACGGTCATGCCATTAATGACATCTTCAACAAGTACATGCTTGTGGACACAAACAACACAAGCATAAATATGCAAAGCAAAAATGACACCCAAGTCACACAAAGTAAATCTATAGAAGAGAGCTCAGGGGTAGGCAAAGACAGCGGAGTACACAGATATCACTGGATAGATAAGATAAACATTGCACAGTTGTATTTAGAGAAATGCCTGTAGAGTGAATTGTACAACTGGAAAAACACAACCACAAAAAGACTAAATAAACAAATAAAGCAAGGAATGGTAAATCACGTGCAGCCAAACATATGCTGAATGCAATTGAAAAAGTTATTACTATTTTTCTGTATAGTGGCATGGAGCACTGTACACCGATCAGCCAGAACATTAAAACCACTGACAGATTAGGCAGCAAGTGAACAGTCAGTTCTTGAAGTTGGTGTGTTGGAAGCAGGAAAAATGGGCAAGCGTAAGTATCTGAGTGACTTTGACAAGAGCGAAATTGTGATGGCTAGACGACTGGGTCGGAGCATCTCCAAAACGGCAGGTCTTGTGGGGTGTTCCTGGTATGCAGTGGTTAGAACCTACCAAAAGTGGTCCAAGGAAGGACAACCAGAGAACCGGCGACAGGGTCAATATGCACATCGGGAGCAAAGGCTAGTTTGTCTGATCCGATTTCACAGAATAGATACTGTTGGGGAAAAAGTTAATGCTGTCTGTGATAGAAAGGTGTCAGAACCCCTGTCCACTGACGAAAACCCTACAATGAGCGCATGAGCATCAGAACTGGACCATGGAGCAATGGAAGAAGACGGCCTGGTCTGATGAATCACGTTTTCTTTTACATCATGTGAACGGCCGAGTGTGTGCGTCTCTTACCTGTGGAGGTGATGGCACCAGGACGCACTATGGGAAGAAGGCAAGCTGGTGGAGGAAGTGTGATGTTCTGGGCAATGTTCTGCTGGGAAACCTTGGATCCTTGCATTCATGTGGATGTTACTTTGACACGTACCACCTACCTAAACATTGTTGCAGACCTAAACATGTACAAGTACATCCCTTCATGGCAACGGTAGTCCCTAATGTCTGTGGTCTCTTTCAGCAGGATTATGCGCCCTGCCACACTGCAAAAATTGTTCAGGAACGGTTTGAGGAACATCAAAAAGAGTTCAAGGTGTTGACCTGGCCTCAAAACTCCTCAGATCTCAATCCAATCGAGCACCTGTGGGACGTGCTGGACAAACACGTCCGATCCACAGAGTCCCCACCTCGTAACTTACAGGACTTAAAGGATCTGCAGCTAACGTCTTGGTGCCAGATACCACAAGCACACCTTCAGAAATCGTGTGGAGTACATAGGCAGGTGGTTTTAATGTTAAGGCTGATCGGTGTAGATTACCAACGATCATTATTTAGATTTCATTCATTAACTCACACGGACAAGTACTTTGCAAGTCAAATTAGAATGGTTGCATGCGGATTGTCTATGAGCCATGATGTGATTTTATTTTAAGATGACATACAGCTAGAAGCATTATCTGACCAAAGAGCACACATTAGTTTGGACTGCAGCTACCGTGAGGCTCATGATGCAACTGATAGCTACCTTACTGATAGCAGTCCAGGGGAAATCCAAAGTCCTGTATGAACTCTTAATCTTGCTTTCAGCTGTTCCCGGCTGCCCAGACAGAAAGAGGTGTGTTCACATGTATCCACTGGCCTAATCAGATACCCTGAGCTAAACTGCAAATTCATTTTCATGCTCTTGTAGTTCCACCCAGCCGTGGAGCTGACGTTATCACTAGGCCTATTGTAGAACAGTAATAAATAACCGTGTTATAGTTCTTCAACACTGTATACGACTCTTGCAGCAGAAGGCAGGTTTGATTTCATCACCTGCTTTAGTCAACCACGACCTTTGGATCAACCTGTTCTTGGTAAAGACATCCCAGCTGGCAGTGAAACTGGATTTTTGACCCGTTTATAAATTAGAGATCACTTTTGCTAATAAAAAAAAATACCTTCTTAAACACTTTCAAGCTCTCCAGATATTTTGCCCTAATTTTGCCCTGCGATGGACTGGCACCCTGTCCAGGGTGTACCCCACCTTGTGCCCCATGCTCCCTGAGATTGATCGCTCCACTTCTCCAGGTTCCCCGTGACCCTGAAAAGGAGTAAGCGGTTGAAGATGGATGGATGGATAATTTTGCCACTGCAACATGTTTTAAAAGTCAGCCTTAAATAAAGGATTAGATAATTAAACATGAATTTAAATCTTTCTGTGCACTGCAGCTTTTATTTTCTCAACCTGTCGATCAGATCATATATTCAGACTGCTTGTTTTGGTCTGAGTGTTATTGCTGTGCTCTCACCTGCCTACACGAACCTCACCAGATTCAGCCTAAACACTGCAGATGTGAAAGCCGCCTTAGACACGCAACTCTTTAGAAACTATTTTCAGCTGACTTTCATACATTATTAATTGTTTAATAACACCTTGTCCTTGGGCAGCTATATTAAGGATGTTTTATTAATAGTGCCTCTTCAAACAACAATCAGCTGCATCTGTGTGCTGTACAAACAGCATACCACTCATTAAAATGTATTTGTTACGCGGCAACGAATAATCCTGTACCTGATGCACCACACAGCAGCCTGAATGCTCAAGTGTCTTCCTTTCTACTCCCACTCTGCTTTTCCAAGTCTCACGCATATAAAAAGAGATGCCTGATGGGAGATCACCGCCTGTTTGCAACATGCTATTGTACCCTTTCTTGTTGCCATGGCAGCGCCTGCCCACCATTGTAAACCTGCCACTTGCTTAGCCAATTTTTTTATTTTTTTTTTAACCAAAAAACTGATGCAAGCTTGCTAATATTATGGTGTAGCCTACTTTATTTCTTTCATACCGACTGTGTGGGAGAGTCAAACAGGCCGCCTTGTGTGGGACACGGTAAATCTGCGAGAAATGTCGAGTCATAGAGGTCACAAAGGACAGCCTGTGTTTCCTCAGCAGGAGGAGTAGCAACATGAACACTCCTTTGTGTTACTGAATCTGAGATGGGGATTGAAGCAACCGAGGAATTGGATTGGCTTTTGAGAATGAACGCAAATCGTCTGATGACCTTGTTCTGTGCAACTGGACGAAGATGCTGGGAGCGTATCCCTTCTGTCACACAGTAACAGGTTCTCTACACGTCGTCAAACTTCATTCACTACTGGGCATAACAAAACCTGCTGCACTTCATATACATGTATTAAAAGTTAGAAAAGCTCAGGTCAAAATATATAACAAGGAAATATTAGGCATGGTTTATAAAAAGTACGGCCTTTATTAATATCCATTTCACATATGGGATGCAGTAAGAGTTGACAATAAAGCGTGGCAAACTTTTGGAGTGATCCATGATCCCATCAAAGCCTCATCTTTGATCACATTAGCAATTATAAATAATAATCCGGCTGTCACTGAAAGCATTTTTGGCTTTAGTTCTGCTTCCAGGAGTTGAAATCTGATCTCCACATGAAGTAGATCAATTACGAACGCGCAAAGCTCAAGGTCAGTCTATTCGAAACAGGATTGTGGTGCAGCATAACCGCCATATGGCCAAAAGTATGTGGACATCTGATGTATGTGGTTCTTCCCCCAAACTGTTGCTACAATGTTGGGAGCACACAATCGTATAGGAGGTCTTTATATGCTGTAGCGTTACGATTTCCTTTAACTGGAACTAAGAAGCCCATCCTTGGCAAGCCATGTCTTCATGGAGCTCGCTTTGTGCACAGGGGCATCATCTTGCTGGAACATGACCTCAACCCCACGGAACACCTTTGGGATGAACTGAAATGCCAACGGCATCCCAGACCTACTCACCCAACATCAGAGCCGGACCTCATAAATGCTCTTGTGGTTGAATGAACACACATCCCACGGTCATGCTCAAAATCTAGTAGAAATCCTTCTCAGAAGAGTGGAGGTTATTAGACAAGCAAAGGGGGACTAGATCTGGAATGGGATGTTCAACTAGCACATACAGGTGTGATGGTCAGGTGTCCACAAACATTTGCCATATAATGCAAACTAAGATCGTGCTCACAGATAAAACACTGCACGGCACAGTCTGATCTGCTCTCAGGACTTCTTCAAACGTCTTGCCTTGAGCTTCCTCGTTACACCTCAGAGTTATACAGCGTGCACCTGAGCTATTACTAATGATCACATCCACACAACATCTCAAGCCTGTTTCAACCCGGCACAGACCCAGACATCCTGTACAAGCAGCACATCATAATACTTATTATCAACCCTGAGGACATGTTCTCACCACCTGCCTAATTCTGTCCTCAACACCAAAAAATAAATAAATAAATAAAAAATAAGCAGGCATTGAATTAAAAAAGAAAAATCTGGCATATAAACGCTTGCACCAGAACTAACACTTCCTAGCAATGTGACTAACGCCTGTGATATTTGCATGTCTCACCTGAATGGTTCTGAATATACATGGAATGTGTGAGTGTCAAGGATGTTAGTCTCACACACACAGTAACATGATCGTATTGCTGCATTGTTCATTTATGTTACGGAGTCCTACGTGGACATAAAGTGAGACTTTATCTCTGTAGCTGGGACTAGAATATCCGATTTAATCATCAGCAGACCACGCACTAGATCAGCTTTCATTTTCTTCAATGAAAATGGTTCGGAGGACAACAATGATGGCAATTAACTGACAGACTCATTTAGTGAATGTCTTTAAAGTGCACCTATTATGGTTTTTTTTAGATATTACCCTTCATGTAGTGTGTTATAGAGCTGTTTGTGAAAGTTTCACATGAGTGAAAGAGTTATTGACTCCCTGAAGAAGGAACCGATTCTGAACAGCTCAAACGAGTTGTTCGTAATTCCAGACTTACTTTCTGTACTAACCTACATAAGTTTGTATAAAAAAAAATATATAAAAAAAACCACACCGCCTCTGTTCTTCGTCGGCTGCTCGGGAACAGCTTAACTGAAACTCGTTATGGTAGTGGGCATTTCCTTTGACACACGCTGACAGCGGTAGATCAACCACAACAGACTGGGACATCTGACCAATCAGAGCAGAGTATGCTCTCTGAAAGGAGGAGTTTAGAACGAATGCTTTAGAACAGATCATTGAACGACTCGTTTCTGACACTGAGGTGCGCGGGGGGATGTTGCAGTTTAAATTATGAGCACTTTAAAGTGTTTTTTGACCTGGGATGCACGTACATCTATTGCATGAGACCTTAAACAAAATCATCAAAACCATCATAGGTGCTTTAAGATTCCCTGTAGTGGATTGTAGCTGGTGTGTGCTGTTTAGCATTGCTTTCAGATCTGTTGTTTCAAAGTAAAGAGCCCTTACAGAGCTTTTAAAAATGGTAGAAAGCATATGACTTGCATCTGACTTGGTCAGATTTGAAAAAGACATTCTTCAATAATAATAATAATAATAATAATAATAATAATAATAATAATTAGTACTAGTAACTAAACTGCAGGCATACATTCAGAGGATCTTTTTGTATCCTGCTCAACATAGCATTTTGTGATAAAAAGCGCAATCTACTGTATCTGTACATCTCAAAACAATCCTGACGACAGCAATGAGAGTGTGTTGGCCTATAAGAAACAAGAGTTATGTGGCTGACATGTTCTCGGTTTTTTTACTTGTGCACTAGGATGAAGAGGACGACAGCACTTAATTGTTTTTGCACAGACTTTGCGCAGACCAGAAGCTTCGGAGGAAGGAGGAGTGAAAAATGGACATTCGGTCACCGTTACTCTCATTCACTCTCTACTTAAGCATGCAGGACATAACAAGCAGAGCCTCTCTCTCAGAAAAGGCTTCCTCTCTGCTGCCCAGGCTATTTTAATACACGTTGTGCCCGGATCTTTTCAAAAAGACAAGCTCTCAGTACGAACAAGCAATGTCGTCATCGAGTTCCATCCTGGGAGCCCTTCTGTTTTCCCAAAGGAGAAAGACTGCACATTCAGTATGCACCATCGCTAGCATTCGTTAATTACGTAAGAGGCGACTGGTGAGAAAAGCAAACGATCATAGTGAAGATCAGCTGTATTAATAAGGAATAAACATAGCGTGTTCGGATCACCTTGAGGCTGGTGTTCGAATGAGGATGACTCAAGTTGTTGAACCTCCATGCGTCCGTCCCTGGAGTCGCCACTTGCTCCCTCTGCAGCTCGGGGGTCCTCACATCACCCTGTAGTTGGAAGATCCCCAGAGACACAGGCCGCTCCTTTCTGTTAGCACAGAGAGAAGCAAATGACAAAATGTTATTACTGTGCCTTAATTAAGCTTCATCACAGAGGAATACATTCGTCTCTCGAATTCATCTCCCCTGGAGTTCAAGCGTAAAAGTTTTTAAAACTCTCAGTTTAGATCATTCGATAGAATACTGCTGCTCAGAGGGCTTCAAGCGTTTGATCTGGCTCGGTTCTCATTAAATTATATTTCAACTGCTCCCTTTGCTCGTGTCACACGCCGGTTGCCATGGTGAAGTGCGATCTCTATTCAGAGTGTGCGGATCCCAACCTGCTGACTGTTCATTCTGGGAAGCGAGATCCCAGCCAGGTCAACGCACGTAGCTCGAACTACAGCAAAAACACAATCACACCGAGTAACACAAATACTTCACATATGTAAAGCAGAACAGCTGGTATATTTAAAATATAATAATAGGACTTTCAGCTGCCTTTAGCTTCGTTAATGAATTCAATTATGCACGTAGATTGAAAAAAGTATCAATAATAGCAGAACACACTCGTATTAAAGGAGAGCCAAGAGTGTAAATATGGATAGAACTGGCGAAGTGTTACATAAGAGTAGACAGCGACGTGTGCTGTAGGACACATGGCGTGACTTATATAAAAACACCCTATCCAAACTTGCCAGTTCCCAATTAATTCTGTCTGGTGTTTGCGTCGATAACATTGCTGACGGCCAATTTTCAGGCGACATCTACTGCTCACATGCAAAGAAACCTTCAAAACATACTCCTGTCCATCACAATAGTCTACAATCTAGAGCCAAAACCATAAACACACAAACACACACCCACCACTGTAAAGAAAGAGTCTAAGTGACGTTCTGTACGGAGAATGGAATACCACACACTCCACAACCACACAAAAAAAAACAATTTTTTAAACCCTTAATAGCCTACTCTAAATAATGACTTGAAAGTTGTCGGTCTCTCTTCTTCTTTTATTTCCATTCCATCATAGTTGTTTCTCTGCATCACCACTGTAGTTTGATCACCATTAAAAAAAAAACAAAGGCATATGAACCCCTAGCAAATACAACCACACCGTGGAGAGCAAAGCTCCACGGAAACTGTATGCAGGTACAGTATCAAAGCGATACAGGCTCATCTGCGTCTTGCGCACAACAAAGAGCTGGGGAACAAACAGGGAAAATGAAAAGCTACCATGAGGGAACAATAACAAGCTCGGAGATATGGCGTCACAGGGTGATGCACGGCCCCGTCCTTCTCTGTAACTTCTGGAGGAAAACGCTACACTGGTATTTGTCTAGAAGAAGAAAAAAAAAAGACGGATCTGAACACTCTGGAGCACTACAGCACTCGTGATGTTTACCGCTGCAGACTAGACTGCACTAGAGATGAGAAGCTGGTCGAGGAAAATAAATTAGTCAGGTAAACAAATAGGTAATAAGGCAGCAGAGGATAAATTAACAACAGAGAACAATTTGTAGATCTAAAAAATGAAAATAAATGTAAAAAAACTACAAAAGTTGACTATACAAATAATAGAAACAAAATTTCCAGATTAAATTTATAATTAAACTTATATATAGAACAATATTCGCTGTGACAGAGCTACCTTCTCTTCACCACTCACTCTCACGCTCTCTCTCTCTCTGCACCTGCTGTTTCTGGGAAGTGTGATGGCGGGCAGGCCATTAGAAACAGAGTAATGCACCAGCAGCAGCACCGAGAGTGAGACCAGCACGGCAGAGTTGATGACCACGGCTCCCCCAACGACGCCAAACACAAACAGCAGCATGCAGCCCGGACTCATGGTCGTGGCCACACGTTACGGGCCGCCCAGCGCCCCCTGACACACCAAAACAATCCCATCAGCATCGGCAGCGCTGATGATACACATCCGTCTACACGCTGGTGTGTGTGTGTGTGTGTGTAGCTCTGCAGCCTCTCAGTGGTGTGACATCATCCGCTCTGACACTCACACACACACGCAGGCAGAGCAAAGTGAAAACCGGCTTTGCAGCAGCTGCTCCTGCAATTTTCACGTTCCTTTTCCCTGCCCTCCCGCTCTGTCCTTCTGACACAACCTTTCACTGCTTGTCTACCGTCTCCTCATGGACACTTGCTTGTTAATAAAACCACCTCAGCACTGAGCAGCACAGAGCTTCCACTCTCTCTCTCTCTCTCCAGTTCACACTGCGGTAGCATCAGTCTGACTGCTCATTCCATATGCTCCCTCTCAGCTCAAAACCTATTGGCTGAGAATGAACAGAAGGGCTCTGGGGGGGGGTTGTGGGAACGGGGACTTGAGCGCAGACTTGTGGCACTTGCATTAGAGACTCGTACACACACACACTGTTACAAACTGCTTCTTGTTAATGTTTTAATCCCCAAACAACTTGACGTGCGCATTAACACACAGTACGCAAACTCACACGTGTCCGACTTTAAAACCGTGTCTGAGGCGGTACATTATTTTAGCCAGGTGTTTAAAGATGAGGTGACACTGTGTGCTAAGCAGAAGCGTTATAGGATGAATTTGCGCTGCACTTTGCTTCCGTCAGTGTTTCCACTTATTGCGTGTTGAAAAGGTTTGACGTCATCCGTGCACGCAAATTCATCTGCCTTGTAAAAGTCAGTGTGTGTAGTACAGCGGGTGATGGGATTCAAAACGAGTAGCATGCACTATGGTGAAATACTATGATTATTATTCACAGCTGCTACTCCTTCATTTAGATTGAGATGATGCTGCATAAGAAGACAGTATTCCTGAGCATGAGGTTGCCTCATTTGGCAATATGAAGTCGGTCACCATTTTAGAGCGTTTATTTTATGCTTATTATACATGGAGGCGATGAGTTTGAATGAGAATTCCAAGACATGGCACGTCACCCTGACTAAAACTCGGCACGAATGTTTTCTTTACTGTTTTAATACACTTCGCAATGTACAATTAAATCACAAACTACCTATAATTTATAACAAAGATCATTTTGGCCATTGATGCACAGACTTCATACAATCACGTGTGTTTGTATGAAGTAGCTCCTGAGAGATTGTAAAGAAATAAATGTCGCACGCAGAGCATGCTAGGAGTGATGAGGCATGAGGACTATCAAGTAGTCTCAAGGCTCTTGTTTATTTAAATGCTGAGCAAACAGAAACGGTAGATGAGGTATTATATTATATAGTGCAATCATAATCATATGCTGCGATGAAAAACACATGATGATGTGTGTGTATGAAAAACATTATTAAGGAAGGAATAAAGCACAATGGTGGATGAGGTAATGGCCTTTACGGATATGGAAAATTTCTACCTTTAATTAATGGGTTAAAATTTTACAATAAAGTGACAAACAATAAGAACCATTTTAGGGGAAAAAGTGAAATAAAAAATTTACAATAACGTGGTTGCATAAGTGTGCACACCCCTAAACTAATACTTAACTGAAGCAAGAGTCAATCATTGGGTAAGAGTCAATCAGTTTGACATGTCACGATTAGCAATATTTTGCCATTCTTCCTCGCAAAATCATTCTAACTCTGTCAGATTCACTGGGCATCTCCTGTGCACAGCTCTCCTCAGGTCACCAGACAGATCTGTGATTGAATTTAGGTCTGGACTACGGCTGGGCCATTCCAAAACCTTGAACTTGTTTCGGTGAAGCCATTCCTTTGTTGATCTGGAGGTTTGCTTCGAGTCATTCACTATGTTTACCTGGACAACAATAATCCGATATGAACCCGATTAAGACGATAATCTGATTAAGAAACTAGCATGTAAACAGAGATTATTGATCACCTTAATCTGACTCGAAGTAAACACAGATGGAATAAAGACGTGTGGAGTATTCCTGTGTTAGTCACATTATCGACGTGTATTACAGACATGTACACACTTTAATCACACTATTAACGTCGTGTAGGAGTTTTCACCGTATTGTGTGACAGGACACGATCACACACGGCATCGCTCAACCGTTTGACGACAAACAAGAGCACGGCTGCGTTCCAAACCGCGTACTTACCTACTATATAGTAGGCAAGATACACGTATTTCTATGATACAATAGGTAAATATGTGGTTTGGGACGCAGCCCACGGCTTCAAGCAGTCGTCTATTAGCACGTATAGCATGACAAATAATTAACCGCACTTGAATTCGAGTTCGAAGACGTCGGATGATTAATTAATCGATCTACGTTCTAGAACATGTAAAACGGGACCATGAAAGGAAGATTCTAAAAGCGACTCAAACACCTTAATCAGAATATTGACTCATTCAGAATTAGGTCAATAATTAGATTATTGCTGTCCATGTAAACGTAGTCACGGTCATGCTGAAAGGTGAAATTCCTCATCTTAAGTGTTTTAGCCTTCAGGTTTTGCATGAAAATTGACTGCTATTTGGAGCTATTCATTATTCCCACCACCCTGATTAAAACTCCAGATCCAGCTGAAGAAAAACAGCCTCGAAGTATGATGCTGCCACCACCATCGCTCCCCGTGGTGATGTGCTGTGTTATTTGTGCCAAAGATATCTTAATGCATTATGGCCAAAAAGTTCAACTGTGGTCTCATCAGATCATTAGACATTATTCCACATGGCTTTGGGAGATTGGATGATTTTTTTTTGGTTAAAAAAAGCTTCTGTCTTGCCACCCTACCCCACAGCCCAGAGATATGAAGAATCCGGGACATAATATTGGAAGAGAAAATTTTTTTTCAAGATGCCAGACGACACTCCGGTGGACAAGACATCTTACAAATGATAAAAGGTCACATTGACGATCAGTAACATGAAGAAATTCATTTCCGTTGACTCTAAAGCTATCGGCATTGCATTGTGTGCGTTTGATATCATTTGCCCTTGACTGGGAAACTATTAGTGCTCCATTTGAGACAAACCTACCCTTCTAAAATTTAAACACTAGGTGGTAGAGTACATTCAATTCAAGTTTATTTGTATAGCGCTTTTAACAATGGACATTGTCCCAAAGCAGTTTGAATTTATCCCATAGTGTATGTAAATATACAGTGTATAGGGTAAGTACACCTTGTATAGGGTAAGTACACCATGTATAGGGTAAGTACACCGTGTATAGGGTAAGTACACCGTGTATAGGGTAAGTACAGCGTATAGTACGTCATTTGGGACACAACTTTACAGCCTTCGTGAGTTAAAGGCCCCATACCAAAATAATGTGTACATGCCTGTGGTCCACCTAGATGACATTTAGATTCATCAGATGCTTTTATCCAAAGCCACTTACAAATGAAGAAATACACCAAAACTAATGCATCAAGCAGAGAACAATACAAGTCATGCTACCGTACAAGATTTTGAATTGAGTGCTAGAGGACCAAAGTGCAGAAAGTCAGTGTAAGTGCAGATTTTTTTTTATTTTCTGAGTGGGTACAAGTTAAGGGGTTAGTTAGGTGTTCACGGCAGAGGTGGGTCTTTAGATGTTTTTTGAAGATGGTGACGGATTCTGCAGTCCGGATTGAGGTTGGAAGGTCATTCCGACACTGAGGGACGGTCAGTTTAAAGGCTCTGGAAAGCGACCTCATGCGTCGCTGAGTAGGCACTACTCACTGATCGCAGGTTGCAGGACGAAACGTAAACCTCATAAGACCACTGTGGCCTTTTTTTCCCCCTTTTCTAAAATAAATTTACAGGTAGGCTGTATACATTAACGAGGTCATTTATACTCATATAGGTAAATCATATGCATGTTAATCAATTCACATTTTCCGAAGAACTTTTTCTCTCGCCTTGTTGCTCCATGCCCTTGACAAACCCGTGTGCTGTGATTGGTCGAGCCAAACATTGCAACTTCAGAGCTTGATGAGGGCATCACCAAAGCGCACAGTAAGGGCACATAAAGCACACTTCTCAAGCATAAAATGAGAAGTGGATCAAATACAGCTCACATGCACAATAAAAGCACTGCAAGACAGCAGGTGTGCTGTTCAGGACCGGGAGCAATGTAAAAAAGAAATAAATAAATAGACCGACTTGCTCCACAAGGATGATTTCACCACTGTGTCTCGGCAGCCCCATTTCCTCCTCCCTCCATACTCTCAGTCTATTATACAACGGGTGTGTGAGCTGCTGCACTGCCCCACATCATTACCATCCAGCAGCGGATTTTCTTAATCCGCCAATGCCTCCGCTGTACCTCTCTCTCTCTCTCTCTCTCTCTCTCTCTCTCTCTCTCTCTCTCTCTCTGTGACTATCACACACTTGGCTGGGCTGAGATACTGCTGACCTACATTTGGAGATGTTTGCAGCATCAGTGTGTGCGCAAGACTCAATGTGTATCACAAGAGTCCATTCATCAACATACTTCACCAGAACTGAATCAAGATATTAAATCGAAACGAAATGGGCGAACTGCAAAACGTGCAAACCTTCCTGCTTTAGCTGTATTTATTCTAGTAGCGACAATGACTTCAAATTATCGCACTATTGTGTGCGACTCGAAACTGCGGAAAAGCGGATTCTTTCAAGGGAGCCGCAGATGAACGATAAAAGCCGATCGCTTGGGAATAAGGTCGGTTGAAATCGCACTCACCTATGTCTGCTCAAAGTGCTAGTGTCTGTGGGTTCCCCCCCCGTCTGCTGAAACATTTTGGTACGCTCCAGGTGCTCCATGTAACTGTGGATCATCTGCAAAAGGCAAAAACGATGAGCAGCCAGAAGAGAAGCAGATAAACGGAAGCTTAATTAATTCAACGGTTATCAACTGGATCTTGCATGTATTCACGTGTTTATGAAATTTGGCTCGTGAATGCGGTGTGTATGCATGAGCGTTGGGAAGAAATCCACAGGTAGTTACACGGTGCACCACATGCACAACGTTTATAAAAATCACCAAAGAATTTATTCTAGTACTATATTACACTCGTCACCGTAATCCTTACAGCTTAACAAGCATGGCCTTTATAGACAGTGTTCCCATAAAGCCTAATTATAACAATTACAATAATATGTACATTCTTCAGCAGTTTAAATGATGTTAAAATAATTGTGTCATTTATTTACACACAGGCCTCACCTCAGTGTGTCGATGATGGAGGGCATTGTACTCTCTCTTCAGTTCTGCTTCTCGTTCCTCTACTCTTCCAACTGAACAACAGACAGTGACATCCTCACTTAGTGTCTCTCTATTAGTCAACTAAATCAGCTAATCAGCTAAACAGATTTTATTATCTGGAGAAGAAAAAAAAAGTCAGCTTCTATCAGACAAAGTTAGGATTTCTAAGATTTGACACCTCGGAAAAGGATTTATGCAGGATGTGGTCAAATGCAATAACGTTAATCGACCACAAGAGGTCTTCATCGAAACACAAATCACAGGAAAGAAATTCGCTGCCGACTAAGAATGACAACAAAGAAGGAGTTCACTGTGGACATCAGGAAAAAGAAAGGACAAAAGGCATAACCCACTCATAAACTGAAAGGTTCATTGTACAATCTGGGCAGTCCTAGCACTCCACTGGCCATAAACTGATGCTGAAAAATTAGTGTTCAATTCAAATGCCAAAAAGTTCACCGGTTGTCCTAACTTGGACCACTTTTGTAGGTACAAACCACTGCATACCGGAAACAGCCCACAAGACCTGCCGTTTTGGAGAAGCTCTGACCCAGTCGTCCAGCCATCACAATTTTTCCGTTGTTAAAGTCGCTCAGATACTTACACTTGCTCATTTTTCCTGCATGAAACATCAACTTTGAGAACTGACTGTTCACTTGCTGTCTAATCTATGCCACCCTTTTACAGGTGCCAAGGTAACGAGATAATCAACTATATTCACTTCACCAGTCAGTGACTTTAAAGTTATGGCTGGTCAGTGTATAATTAATTAACTAATGAATTAATTAATATACACATACATACACACACTGTATACAGATAACACTTTAACATGAGTGTGTATCCAGTCCACTTCATATTACACACTTGACAAACAACTTAAAAGAACATAAAGAACATACAATCATTCAATACGTATTTTTGATAAAGAAAATAATGAAAGCTTATGCAATGAGAAAAAAAAATTTATGACATAGCCATGCTGATACACAAATGCCAGAGAACAAAACAGAAAACGTTTTCTACTAGCATCTAGACTGATCATGTGTAGATTAAAAAGTAGCACTATAATTACAAGATAATTAGCAGCTCCTCCATTCCCCCCCCCCCCAGCCTAATAATTCACAGTGCAGTGCTGGCACAGTTTGTTTTCTATTGAATTTGTGAAGGCAGATCGAAACCGAAGTAGCGCTACCAAACTAACTGATTCTTTCATGCAACGTGTCCTTTCCCCCTTCTGTGAATTGGCTTTTCTGGGTGAATATTATTCACATTTGATCTAGCTGCTGCGTTAGCTAAAAATAAATAAATAAATAAATAAAAATACTATATTCTATAAATTCTATAAATCAACAGGTTTAAAAAAAATAATAATAATAAATAAATAAATAAATAAAATTTAAAAACCCTGTTGCATTTAGATGCTACAGCTAAACTGTAGATGGTGTCACCTCAGTACACAACCCCACATAGACCCCCTTCCTAGCAGTCTAAAAGGGTTTGACATGGTCACCGGAGGAGCGGATATCAGCTGTAGAGGTCGAGCAATTGATCGTTTTGTCGATAAATCTGCACCAATGCAGTTATCGGCAAAAATCTACACTGACAGTTTAGTTTTTCCTGGTTATGGCAGGAGCAGGGTCCGCTGTCATTAAACAGTGCAAAAGCGGCCTCTAGAGGTGAAATAAAAACCATTACTGACAAAATTGTTTTATGATTCATTTTGGATGTCTCTATTTTTATTTGTAGTGTTACTTTTTGGGTCACTTTTATTTACTTTAATATTAATAGTTAATATTAACAGTTTATTTCTTTATTTTAAAGTACAGTAAGTACCGTTTATTTTTGTAATTAAGTTCAGCAATATTTTATTTTGAGTGTTGTTTTCATTCAGTATAATTTTTTTTTAAAAACTATCGGTTGATTAATCTGTTAATCGGCAGGTACTGAGCAATTAAGTTATCTGTATCTGTAAAATCCACTATCGATCGACCTCCAATCAGATGAGAAGCTGGTAAGAGAGAAATAGCCCTAACTGTGAATCATGATTCAACCTTGAATTATTTTTTTGTTTAATTAAGAAAAGATTTAGCAGAGAAAAAAAAGAAAGAAAGAAAGAAAGAAAGAAAGAAAAAAAATTACTAGTCTTTTCAGACTACCCTGCATCCCACTCAGGGTGCGTCCCTGACTCACACCACCACCACCCTGACCAGGGTAAAGCGCTTACTCCGTTCACATGTACAAACTGGTTTTGTAGATGGCATGTCAAATTCAGTGAAGGAAACGTACTGGAAATACAAATTATAACCAGGAATATTGACTAGCATATATTACTATGTCCAGTCAATGACAACGTTTAGCTGATAAACAGTAACGTTTACTCATTACAGTCCAGCTCTCACTCTGTCCAGCCTAAACGTTGTTAAAAGCAAGACTTTTGAGAATTTCCGATATATATTCCGAAAATAGTGTATTATAGTAGCAACGTGAAAAGCTTTCCAAATACATCTGGTAGTATGAACTTGGGTCTTCACTTCAAAAACTATCAACGTATGAGCTTCATGCTTGAGTAAAGGTCACAACAGAGGTTTCTACTCTAATCCATTTAATTCAGAAGAGAAAAAAAAAACATTTAAGGAGCTGACAGGATTGCCTAGATGTGTCATTTGCCTTGAGCAGTTATGTAATCACCGCCCACTTAGAGATCGGCTTAGCAGCGAACGTGCTCATCAGCCCATGTGTTGGAGCTCAGCAGCCCTGCAGGTATTATCCAATTCAGCCCATTCTTAGCCAACGCATATCCAAACAGGAAAACAAGAAACTAGAGCAGGTGTCAATAACTGGCAGACCACGGTCTGGATGTGAACCCGAAGTGTTTCAGTGGAACGAATAGAACGCGATCAAGTGGGGGGGGATTAATTTTTAGGCTACGACCACATTAATCCGGATAGATCTGAAAACCGCATTTTCATTTGCACTCAATCTGCACTGCCTTTTGCAAACGTTTTCCACTGAAACGTCTAAAAACGTTTACATCCTTATACTTCGCACGAGTAAAAACGTAACAAGCTTCGGTCTGTGTCATTGCTGTCAAGCGTTTATATTTACTTTCCGTCTCCACCGGCAAATAGCAACGGCATGAGAAAAAAAAAATGAATAAATAAAAATTGCACCCTGAAGGTTGTGCAAAGTGCCGAAAAAATTTAACAAAGCTATCAAACTGAATAGCAGGCACAACAGCTGCAGTACAGCATCGTCCACCATCTTGTTTGTTTTGAGCTGAATGTGTCACATGACTAAAAATACATCATCGCTTTTGAATATCCTCAGTCTGCAGTGACAAGTATATGGTAAATTTATCCACTTGGGAGAGCGTTATCGAAACGCTCAGTTTTCGCCGGACAAAACCGCCGTCTCGGTGTGGACGGGAGGCCAAAAACGTAGAGAAAAAGATGCGTTTACATTTTAAATTTATCCAGATTATTGTGGACGTGCCTTAAACGTAAACCTGCTCAGCTTCTCTAGCAGATCCTCTGCTGAGGATAATCATATGCAATAATTTTCTAATCTGGTCTGACTAGTCTGGTCTCAAAACATGGCTTGTTGGGAAAAAAAAAAAAAAAAAAAAAACTTTAATTACATAGAAACAGAATATTTAAAGACAAATGGACAGAAGTACATGTTTATTCCCTGCATAAAAGTTCAAAACACATCTATTCAGAGACCACGGCGTCACCAATGGTAATGTGAAGTGCAAAATAAAACAACCACTTCAAACTGGTATACATTATTTACAGCAAAGACCTAATCACTAATGAAACAATTCGTTAAAAAAAAAAGGTGACTGCCATTCAACCATGATAGCTGCTTATCCAGGCAAGGAGGTTTATGTAGCTGGACCTTGTATACAGTATAAGAAAAGAAAGAGTCACTAAAGAGGCGTCATTGACTACGTTTACAAGGACAGCAGTAATCTGATTATCAACTTTATTCTGAATAAGACAATATTGTGATTAAGGTGTTTACATGAGTCGCTTTAAGAATATTCCTTTCATAGATCAATTAACAACACACGTCATTACGACCCCACGCCACCCAACGCCCCACCAGAATTTCACGTGTTAACATACAGTCGGTCTTCGTTATGGTACCGTATACAGTTTTGGGTGTTCCATTTTTAACTTTACGAAAACTTCAAATGCGGTTAATTATTTATCATGACGTACGAGCAAAGAGACGACGGCCTGAAGCCATGGGCTGCGTCCCAAACCGCGTGCTTGCCCACTATGTAGTAGCTGAGATACGTGTATTACACCTACTATATAGTAGTTAAGTACTCGGTTTGGGAAACAGCCGTGCTCTCATTTCCGTCAAATGGTTGAGCACTGCCATGTGTACGTGTCCTGTCACAAAATGCGGTGAAAACTCCCACACGATGTCAATAGTGTGATTACGGTGTGTACATGCCTGTAATACACGTCGATAATGCGACTAAAACAGGAATACTCCACACGTCTTAATTCCATCTGTGTTTACTTCAAGTATGAATTTAGTCGGATTAAGGTCATCAGTAATCTGTTTACATGCTAGTTTCTTAATCAGAGCATCGTCTTAATATCTGATTATTGTTGTCAATGTAAACGTACTGAGTGTTGCCGACTGATACCTGAAAATGCAGGGGGGAAAAAATACCAGTGTCTCCTGTACTGCTGTACCAAGGTGTCAAAAACATTAGATTCTGGCACCTCTAGTCTCTGATGTGGGTAAATAAACTTTGCTGTGAAGCGAAATACTCACTCTGGTCTGCGTAGTTCTTGGTCTTGAGCTCCAGCTGTCTGGTTAGGCCCTCCAGCGTCGTCACTTTGCTTTGCAGCTCTTTCCTCTCCTGATCCTGCAAGTCCTCAATCTCCATATACCTCTAAAGCAACACAAGATATGAGCAGAATACTAACGTGAGGAATTTGTACTTTCAAGCTTTCAGCTTTGTTCAGTGAACATTTATTTTAAACACATTTCTTCTCTAAGTAATACTGAATTACAGAAATACACCTCTGCCTGTAAAACGTTCTTGCTTAAAAACTCTGGCTTATAAAAACATGAAAATGCGTGCGGGGGGCACAACACTCCACATTAAGATCCAGGTGGATGGAAACTTTGACTGACTGGTGCAAAAATTTATCAAAAGAAATGAGTTTATGCAAAAGAACAATCATCAAAAATCAATGTTCACATGGAGTTACTCCTGTAATACTTTTCTTCAAGAAAGTAAATATGATGTATAAATCATACCTTCTAATTAAACAGAGGTCTGTTGAACCGACTTCACATGTTTCTTATTTAAGATCATGCAAAGTGCTTGAATGAGGAACAAAAACTACATGGCGCATTAACAGTGATTATACACTCGCAGTCACCCTTAAGACCGGGTGACATCTGCGGTGGCGTTGGCTAAACATTAACAGCTGTGTCCTGCCTCCATCACGACCGATTCAGGTTTCAGTGAGTCACTGCGGGCGTCAGCCGAGCTTATTCATGCCACCTTAGCTCATTCAGACCAAACCACACTTTGGGCTACGGCAAGTGGAGGAGAAGCCGTAGAGAATAGCTCCCCCAACGCACACTTTTACTTACACACACACACACACACACACCACGCCCTCACCTCTACCGCTATTGTTCGCCAAACCACATTTCTTGGTAGGTGCTGCGTGCGAATAACATCCATTGGAAAACTGACGCGGAGGAGTGAGAATACTAATCCTTTTTTGAGTGCTGAAGCTTTAATATCTGTTGGAAATTAAAGAAATGATTCAGTGGGAAATCTGAGTGCAAGATGTCTATAAAAATATACATATATTTAAATATATATATATATATATATATATATATATATATATATATATATATATATAATATATATATATATTTTCTGGATCAAAAGCACAAAATGTGGAAAATGTCTGCAAACAAAACATAAAACTTAATAGCGAATTAAAGGCAGAGGAATCTCTAACCAATTCCAAACAGCACACAGGTGCAGTAATAAGAATACGAATATAAATCTTAAACTGTTTTGGTGGTCAGGAAACTAACTGACTAGGCTACAAAATGATAGCTAAAGTAACGTACCAACATAACGGCCAGATATTTCGTGAAGCGCATTAATACAAACTGAGGGGAAGAACAAGTTTATGATTACGCTCCTCTTCCGATAATAATCGCTGGTCAACGTTTTGGCTATGAGCTATGGTTTTCGTTCTTCATATCAGCAAGTAAAAGCTATTATTCGAGTCCTTTCTCTCAATATGTTTAACCATGCGGCGAGAGCACAAGATTGGGTGGGAGGTATGGCTTTACTTACTCCTTGGTCAATCGATCAAGCAACACTAACCAAATCACAGGCATCTGTGAGCTCATGTATGCGGAAGAGGGCAGGCGGAAAGGGCAGGCAGCTTTCCTCCGAGTGTTACGCTGCCCGGTGACGTAGCACGAACAACTGGTTGAAAAGAAGTGGCAGAAGGCTTCAAGAGTCTCCGAGAAGCATAAAAACGAATCGTCTGGAAATCTGTTGACCAAGTTGAATATGTAACTCTACGTCGAAGGAAAAGATCCTTTCACAAGGTAGAGAAAATCAGGTGAATATCTGATTTTCAGGATGAACGATGCATCTGCTCCTAATATCACTTTCATTTGTTCACCCGATTCGGTCAACTCGAGAACAAGGCGATACTCGCGAAGAAATTCTTCTCACTCTGCAGTTCACTTAAGGTGCCAAAGAAGGCTTCATTTCCTCTAGGCGATCAAACTTCAAACTCATATGACGCACATGGAGTATCTGTGTGAGGGATCACATGATCATGAAGCTCCCGGTCACTTCACATGCCCGGTCTCTACAGCCCAGTGCCCGCGGATACTGCTGTACACAGTGCTCACATTGTGATACGCAGGGTACAGAAACACCCTTAGGACAAAAACAGGAAGACAAAGATAGCAATACAATATTTAACGTGTTCCACAGAAGTTAAATCATTCAATCACAAGAATCGCCCAAATAGTCTGCGTTAAGATATTAACAAGGTAACACAAATAGGCGATCGGTTTGAAAGTTTGCACTTCCCTTTCTGAGGCTAATGTAAATACTGTTTAATAATTTTTTAAGCCTTCATTCTTTAGAACTTCCCCTCAACGACTAAACAGCCTAACGACTAATGCTGCCAGAAGTCGTTCACATCATTTCTGTTGATTTTGCTGTAAGATTTAGCGTGTTAGCATTGTAATTTTAGCACCTTGGACCCCCCCCCCCCACCACCACCACAGTTAAAAACCAAGAGGGGTTAAAAACTTTCGCTTTCTACTATAAGTCCCGCTGGAACTTTTTCGAAAGATGAGGATTTATATTTA
Source organism: Ameiurus melas (assembly GCA_012411365.1). NCBI lineage: Eukaryota > Metazoa > Chordata > Actinopteri > Siluriformes > Ictaluridae > Ameiurus > Ameiurus melas. The sequence continues at coordinate 24,150,674 of CM022760.1, forward strand.
TCAAACATAAGGATAAAAGCGTATACAACTCGTGTACGTTTTTGATGAACCAGATATTTTGAGATGAGCTGATATACTGAGAAACTTCAGCATGTCTGCTGTATTACAAGCGTTTCGATATGCAAATGCTCCGAGTGATATTTCACGAGTCATAAGTGTGTGGGTAGGAAGATTAAACAAGCGATCAGAGGCAAAAAACCGTAGCGCTCTTTCGGATCCCAGTTCAGTAGATTTTCACGAGTGAGTGAAATGGTGCGGCAACGTAGTGCGTTTACATTTTCTCCACAGTGATGAAAAATGTATATACGGATTAGGGATGGGCGATATGGACTTCAAACTATATCACGATATGTTCTGGTATTTATTGCGATAACGATATCAGTGATGATATAAATATAATACCGTGCACCGCTGTTTTTGGCTACAAGTGACAGCTGCGTGCAATCTTGAAAGCATCAGAAGCACAAACATTGGTCTAAAAGTAAAAGTGATTTTCTGTAAGCAAACCAGTTCCAGATTGTAAACGTACAGTAGCTCCTCGTTTAGTGCTAAACTCCTCCTCAGCTTTACATCCGCCTTCCGTCGTACTCGTCTTCGCTCTGCACATGAGCTGCGAACCGGTCGCAGAAATACGTCTTCAACTTGGATTTATCGTTACTATCGCGGGAAGACTCACTCATTCTTATCGTGGGGAGAATTTCAACCGGCATATCGCAAACGATAAGATATCGCCCATCCCTAATATGCTGGGGGCGTTTTGGGTGTAACAAACAGGTAGCCAGGCAACCGCACAAACTGCTGCAATCAACCATGCAAAAATCTCACACAACCGGTCACAAACATTATTATTTTTGCTCGGCTGCAAATTCCTGATGAGAGATTTTTCCCCTTTAGTAGCACACGCTATTTTTTTTTTACTGCACATGCAGCATGTCGATCACGGAACCGCAAACAGTTAAAGAGTGTCCTCATACAGAAGAAACTGCTTTTCTTTATCTAAGCTACGTGGTAAATAATTCAGGCTGTGAAGGAGTCTTCCTTAAACCTCATTCACTTGGTGGATTGTCAGCACTCGCAGTGCGAGCGTCTAGTGAATGTGCGCGTGGGAGTGTTTCGCTTTCGCCATCGCTCTGCATTGCTCATCATATGATCCACAGGACAACGTTCATATGACATCGCCGCAGAGGAAGGAGGACTGGCTGTGTACAGCCTTCGGAACATTTCGCGCATAATGATCCCCTTGTGCTGAAACCGATACAGAGGGAGCAGTGTGCTGGCACTCTATTGACAGTCAACTGCATCTTCAGTTGCCTTGTTGTTTTAGGAGCTCAAAGCCATAGCTCATATTGCTGAGCTCTCATCAAAACCTTAACATCGTGTAGGATCGATGTTGCACCAGCTGGAGTGTCAGAAATATAATGACAATAGCTATTCATGGGAATTTATTCTTGCTATATCCATCTTGACACCATTATTAATAATCTACCGAAACGAATCAGATTTTCCTTTATTGCTTTAAATTGACCTCAGGCTTTTCGGAGCCACAATTTGAATTTAGTTCCGGCGTTTATTAAAGAGCGGCCACCACAATAAAACAGTTAGCGTTATAATTCGATTTGTGTTGACCCGGTACACTCTTGCCACTCAGTCCTTCCAGTCTTCGTGTGACTTTTTGCCATGTGTGAAATTCTTTACAAGTAATTAAGCAACACGTTCAGCGCCAAGTGAAAGCCTAATTTTTGTGTAAATATTCCACTCGGCAGAAACAGAGCGAGAGAAAGGAGGAGGTATCAATGACTGTAGCCTTTTAACTTCACGACTTTGTTGCTTTGGCTTCCTTTTATTCAAGGTTTGCTGCTTGGAGTAGTAAATGGCTGAACTGGCTAAAAGTCCAGGCTGAGATAGCTGTAAATGCAGTGTTTATGACTGTCTGTCGATGTAGCTCCGCTAATCCATTAAACAGGAAGTGATAGTATTTCTCGGTTACTATTTATGACTATTATTATAACTCTGCTAGTCAAATTTTGATGATAATTGGGGGGGGGGGGTGTTTAAATTTAAATGAATGTGCTGTGTTGATATTTCTGGAAAGATGAAGGTTTTGTGTGGTGTGTGCGTTTACATGTACATATAGAGGTGTTGCAGTGTATTCTGTGGACAGGTTGTCCAGCTCCTGCACTAAAAAAAAAAAAAAAACCAACTGAGGCGGCTTAGACAGGATTAACGAGGCAGGAAGTGAATGGTGTGCGCGCACACACACACACACACACACACACACACACACACACACACACAGTCCTCAGGTTCACATGGTAATTATACAGACGTCAGAAAGAAACAGAAGTATTGTGAATCTCACGTACAACTATGTTGAGTAATGTGATATAAATGGTGTAATAAACTCTCAATACTCCATGTTCTCCAATATTATTCAGTACTGGGATTGACAAACCATTAGCCTGAGCACCTCTGACAAGCAGACAGGGTTTGATACTTTCTTGGAAATAAATTATTATGCATGTTTAAACACTTCATGTGGTTTGTCGCGTCTTGATGATGCAACCATAGTGCCACGACTCGTTCGGAATGCCACCAACCGCTGCACTACACACATCCGCTGAGACGGCATCTTTTTTTAATTGTCGGTACGATTTTTACATTGTGTGTTCTTTTGCATGCAGATGATCACGGGAGAATCAAAAACACGAAAACGTGAGCGAAAATAAAAGATGTTTTCTAGACTTGAATAATATATTTAGAGCTGCGACAACTAATCGGTAAAATCGATAATAAACGATTATGAATTATCGATTAGTTGGCACGGGACACACTCATTACTTCTGTTCCAAAAACACGCAGTGGAGAATAAATACTAATGCTGTGTCCCAAATGACATACTGTATATTTACACTATGTACTCTACCGTCTAGTGTATGAATTTTAAAGGTAATGTCGTCTCAAAAGGAGCACGAGCGTCTTTTTTTTTTTTTTACTAACCGGAAGTATAATTTGTTTCCCCAGTCAGTGGCACATGATGTCATATGCACGTAATGCAACGCCGCTAGCTTTAGAAGATACCCAGAGACACCGACTGTGACTTTCTTCAGTTTACTGTTCGTCAACGTTTCCTTTTATTCCCAAAATGATCTCAGTCTCAATCAGACGGAGGTGTAACTGTCAAGTGACTGAGGAAGAAAGTGTAGGACCTCTAATCACTGGATCATTTTATATTAAACACTGCATAGATCAAGCTTTACAAAGCGGAGACTGTGTAGCACGAACACACGACAGTGATGCACGAGCACAATCTTATGATCACATCCAATATTCTCCACTATCTGAAAGGGGCAGGGGGAAACTGGCGCAAGCTGCTTAAAAGGTTTAGTTTAATTTAAGTTTATTGTCATTATATGCTGTATTTGTAACGACACCGCCTTGCTCCTCGCTCGCGATGTAGTGGTGGTGGTAAACAGTGGGAGCGCGAGTAAGATCTGTAATGTTCATTTAAAACACTATGATCACAAATAAACACAAGTAAACAACATGTCTAAAGGCAGCAAGTAACAGAAACCACAAGGTGCAGTGAAAGGGAGTTTTTATTATTAATTTAGGACTGTAGTTTAATTCTTTGCTTTTTGTGCAGCCATTAAAATCTAAAGAAATAAAACTAATAATTATGTATCATTTTTTATGGATGCAAAAGCACCGTATTAAACTACAGTCCTAAACTAACTAACATATATATATATATATATATATATATATATATATATATATATATATATATATATATATATATATATATATATATATATATATATATATATTCTGGTGTGTGTGTCTGTGTGTATTGGGTTCTCTTCAATCTTATATAATTGGACAAAAGGTTGTGTAAAGTTTTAGTCCAAAGTTAATGTTTTTAACACTCAGTTTGTGGATTTATTTTAAATAAAAGCGGGGAAAAATGGTATTGAAAGTTTAACACCATTAAACTAAATCGCTTTGCATCTGATGGGTAAATGAACATCCTATATGAGATTATTCCGATATATACACAATACAGACAGAGCGGTTCGAGAACTGTTTCCAGCCCAGAACCATGACAGTGCAAAATGTCTAATGGTGTAGCTTTAAATATATTTAAGAAGAGAAATGGTGCTGAATACTTACACAATCACAACTTTTATGCTTCCCTTTGTAAATCATTTTGCAAACTATATAGACCCCCCCCCCAACACAATATTATGGGTAAATTTGTTTCAATTCACAGCGTGATTTTAATTAAGCCCATTTCCGTTCTAAGCCGTAACCCTACAGATTAGGGCTGGACAATAATTCAATATCAAGTTTTATCGCGATATACATTTTTTCAATAACGGTGATATGATTTTTGAACACATTTCCCCATACTTCGACATACTTTAAAACATTTGTCGCTGACTGACGTTCATGGCGCAGGCGTCAGTTCGTTGTATTCAAGACGAGCAGAAAGAGCAGAACGCAATTGGCTACGTACGTGATGGCGTACACCACAAGCACGCAGCCAGTGCTCGGCAAGTTTTAGCTACAAAATGAGCACCCCTAACCGCAAACAAATGTGACTGAACGTGCTTCCACAAATGAGGAGAAAGCAGACGAAATAGTTGATAAGAGAGGAAAGACTAATTTAGTGGTATGGAAGTGGTTTGGCTTATCTAAGCGCTGATAAACTTCAGGTTTCAGTGCGCTGCAAAATATGCCGGAGAGCGGTGCCGACTAACAGCGGGAACACATCAAATCTGTTCCACCATCTGAAGGAGTTCCACCTGATAGAATATTCTGAGTCAGAAGATGAGGCATCATAAAGGTTTAAGCCGATCTGTCCCTGAAATATCACTGCCACCCCATCACCAGTTGTGTCAAAAGAGATGGCTGCATTCATGCCTTATGACAAGCAGTCTAAACGATATAAAGACATTACTAAGGCTGTCACAAACTTCTTGGCTGAGGACATGATGCCATTTAGTACAGTAGAAAACGTTGGCTTCAAGAAAATGATGCCAGTCCTCGAGCCCAGGTACGAGCTCCCTGGCCGGAAACATTTTTCCCACACAGCTTTACCTACACTTTACGGTGAAGTTAGGGAAAGGGTGGAGGAGCAACTGAAGTCAGTGTCATATTTTGCAACCACAGCTGTCCTGTGGTCAAGCCTAACTTCGGAACCATACTTGAGCCTGATGGCCCACTTTGTCGTCCAAGATTGGAAGCTTGTCGGCTTATGTCTCCAGACGGTTTACTTTACCGAAGAAACAGATGTTTACTTTGCCAAATCAGGTGTGAAATAAAAACAACAAAATGTACGTAAGCAGGAGATTAGTGATTTTGCTGTAAGAATAATATAAATAAACCAAATATTGTCATTAAAATACAAACGACAACTATATATTGCGATATTTTTCTCTCTCTCTGTCTAAAGAGAAAGTTCACCAAGATGAGTGGACAGAGCAATTGGGGTCTGTAAAAAGGTGGTGGCTGCCTTCTACTCCTGGAAGAAGAAACGGGACAATGCAGCTGCTCAGGAGGAGGATCACCCGCCAAAGCACAAGCTCATCACTGAAACCCCAACAACATTGGGCTCCCATCAACAAATGGTGAAGAGGGTTCTGGAGCAGAAAAGGGCCATCACAGAGGTCCTCTCAAATGACAAGAAGACCAGATCGCTGGTTCCTACTTGGCAAGATGTGGACGTTTTAGAGTCTATAGATGTAGCTCTAAGCCCACTCTTCGACTTCACCGATGCCTTGTCCGGAGAGTCCTATAATCAGTGTCCTATATCAGTGTGTCATTCCTAAAACCAGTGACGCATCTCCTCAACAAGTGGTGAAGGGGATACCTGAATGAAAAGTATGATGACCCAGCCACGGATGATCTACTTTGACATGGCATGCCTCGTTGACCCAAGATTCAAGCTTCAGTGCACTCAGAAGGAGAAGAGAGAACACATCAAGGAGAAGGCGGTGTTGGAGATGCTGAAGGGAGAGAGAGCTGTTGTGGTAAGGGAAGAGGAGTCCAGAGAAGAAGACATGGGACATGCTTCTGCAGCAGTGACAACAGTGAAGAAAACAAAGCAGTCTCTGGCTAGTATATTTTTTAAACAGGTCCACCACTACAAACACAAAGCTTGAGTATACGGCAGGCAGTTGAGAGGGAGCTCAGTAACTACCTTATGTCTACAGATGCTGACAGTGACTCAAATCCTGTGGATTGGTGGAAAGTCTATCATAAGAACTTCCCCAGAGTAAGCCAACAAGCAAAACATTACTTGTGCATTCAAGCCACAAGCTCCCCCTCAGAGAGGGTTTTTAGTACAGGTGGCAACACTGACTATGTTTACATGGACAGCAGTAATCCAATTATTGACCTTACTCTGAGTAAGGCAATATTCTGATTAAGGTGTTTACATGAGTGGCTTTTCATGTTCCCGTTTTACATGTTATATATGTTATATAACATAGTTCGATTAACAGCACACGCCACCACACCACGCCGTCCAATGTCCCTCCAGAATCAACATACAGCTGGTCTTCGTTATGGTACCGTATACAGTTTTGGGTGTTTTATTAAAATATTTTACGAACGCTTCAAGTGTGGTTAATTATTTGTCATGCTGTACGTGTAAACAGACGACTGCTTCCCCGTGGGCTGCGTCCCAAATCGTGTACTTACCTACTGTATAGTAACCGAGATACATGTATTTCGCCTACTGTGTGGTAGGGGACTACGCGGTTTGGGGCACAGCCGTGTGCTCTTGTGGGCCGTAAAATGGTTGAGCACTGACGTGTGTGATCGTGTCCTGTCGCAAAATGCGGTGAAAACTCGCACACGTCGTTAAGTGTGATTAAGGTGTTTACATGTCTGTAATACACGTCGATAATGTGACTAAAACAGGAATACTTCACACGTATTAATTCGATTTGTGTTTACTTCGAGAACGACTTTAAGGTAATTACAAACTGCTGTTTACATGGTAGTTTCTTAATCAGAGTATTATCTTAATCGGGTTAATGTTGGATTATTGTTGTCCATGTAAACGTACTGATTGTCATTTGTAAAATTGCTTCTTTGAAGCCAGATAATGTAGACTAATTTGCATTTCTTGCCAGAAACCTCTAGAGCCGGTCCTAGGGCGTCATCAACCCTCAACAATGTCCCTGTGCCAGCAACATGTGGTGTTTTTGTTGCTCACTATGTTTTCTGCAGCAACTCTGAGCATTTTTCATATTTTCCTATCCTGGCTGAAGCACTTTTATTTCAATCTATAAGAATAAGATAATCAGCCTATGTTGTAGTTTAAAGTTAAAGATATTAATATTGACAAAAGTGAGAGTTTTATGTTTACTTGGTGGTAATTTCACATTTCTTGTTTGTATGAAGGTTAAATACAAATAAAGAGGTGAACATTAATTTATTTGTGCCGTTTTTATTTCTACAATATATTGTTTTATAGAAAGAGATTTCAAAGACTTGTCAAATTCGTTTTACAGAAGTTTGAAGGTACAGACTGTACCTGTTGCGGCGGTCCTTGGCAGTTTTTCTGATCATTTACATTGTTCATATGGATATCAGAATTATATTGTATCGACCAAAATTAAGAAATATATCGGAATATACATTTTGGCCATATCGTCCAGCCCTACTTCAAATACAGAAAAGGAAGTGAAGCCATATGCAAGGCACTGTTCCCAAGTACTCATATAGGAACAGCACTGTAATTCAGAAATGATAGTAGACGTAATAAAAAAGCCTACAGTAGTACACACAGTTTCCAGAGAAACAAAGCGTTTCAGACAAAAGTCATCAGCTTCACCAGCTGCGTGAGCAAAACATTAATTTTTAAAACGCTGGAAGATATTCAGCAGTGCAGGAAGATGAAACAGAATGTCTCTGTCTCAGAATAACTCATGTAACTCTGTTTCACTTCTGCCAGCTCCCACATAGAGGCGGATTCTGTTAGTTTACAGTATACTTAGCCAGCTAGTTTTGCTCAACTACTGCTGTGACTGCTGTAAATTTCCACATGACTAAATCAGCAGTCATCAAGAGGTTATGGAGTAGTTTGCTGGTTGCACCAAAAAAAACCAACCCAATGATTTGCACAACTGCTGACTTGAAGTCACTACTTCCATCTGTAGTTAACATACACAGGCCTGATCACTTGAACAACAATGTTACTTCCTGTGACCTTATTCACAGATTTATACCATTACACACATGGCCAGTAGTTAGTAGATAGGGGTTTGGTTTTTTTAAGATACCAAAATAATAAACTCTGATGTATAGCTCCAGGGATTAAATATTTCCAAATCATAAGAAACATTAAATCAGGGCTCTACAGTAACAATTTATTTTAAGAGAACTCCTAATTACAAAACTTTAGGAGCACAGTCAAAAAATTTAGGAGCATGGTTGAAGTGGTTGATTTTTTTAAGAGATGGTAAAGTTAATGTGCCACAATATAACACACAAGTAGGCATGGGAAAACTAAGCTTGACAATTAGGACAGAATTTAGTAACATAGTGCAAGCCTTGACACATTAATTTACCTTCTGATAAACTAAATGTAATATTTTCAGTTCATTTTACTGTATGCAAAAAAGCACCGTTAACCTGTTCCACCTTGTAAACAAATACAATAAACCTCTACGTTCAGTGTTTGAAGTCTGCTCCTCTTTAATATATTTAAAGCTACACTGTTAGACATTTTGCACTGTCATGGTTCTGGGCTGGAGTCAGTTCTCGAACCGCTCTGTGTATATTGTGTTTATATCTGAATAATCTCATATAGGGTGTGATTGGGCGAGTTCATTTACCGGTCAGATGTAAAGCGCTTTAGTTTAATGGTGTTCATTACCGACGCTCTGATCAGGATTTTTACAGCCAAAACCGATCCAGATACCAATCTTTTTTGTTGTTGTTGAAACTTTAATCAGGAGGTCTGTCAAACAGTTAAACGTAAGCTCTCTGCTCATGGTCACTGTTAATTTAATTTAAAAAACAGCAATGAGAAATACCGTTGTTTAATTGATAAACAAGCATAAAATATTTGTTTTTAAATGTCTTGAACAATAAAGAGTCCTAACTAAAAGTAGACTAAAACAAGCATGATCCATATTAGGGCTAAATAGGAAATAGCTTACTAAGCTTAAGGTCAACTTGATATTAAATCAAGCAACCCATAGTAATTAAACATTTTATTTCTTATTTTATGAATTTATTCCGTCTTTTTTAATATTAAATGATTTATTTATAACTAAGCAGATTTTCTTTCTTTTCATTCCATTTGTTTATCAGTTGTTCCTTTTAGATCAGTTCTCCCAGTACAGTGTTGCCATGTCTGCTGATAAAATTGTGTTTTTTGGAGAATTAAATCAAAACAAAACGGGGGTTGACTTTTCTAGTGATATCTGGCAACCCTGAGTTTAAATGAAGTGAATGCGCCATCTATTACAGTAGGTGAAGAAAGTGAAGGGAGAGTGGCAGCGTACTGTATGTTTACACATTGAACAGTTCTCACTCTTGATTGGTGAGGAATTATTTAATAAAGAAGTCGGAATTAAACCCACCTTGTAGCATTAGCATTATTATTAATTTACTCCGCTGTGTCCACACAAGCATGTCACAGTCGCAGATTCAGGTCATTTTGCAGGATCAATAAAAGATGGCGGTTTGTTGAGAGAAGCAAATGATGTACAATGTTACTCTTGTCATCATAATGGCTTCTTTGCCGTATTTGCATACCTTTTCGGTTGACTGAGCTGATGAAAAGTAGAAAGTAACTGTTGCGTGGTGTAGATGCATTTTGGAGTTGAAGTTTTTATTCTGATTGTATTTTTTATATATAATATAACTCCGAACAGGTCACTCGCACTGGTGCAAATAAATATTTATTCACGGTCGCACAAAGCACTTTTCAATCACAAATGCTAGTGAAATGGTCACACTGTAGAGCCCTGTAAATGCTGTTTCATTATAACAAGCGCGCATCAATTTCATATAGAGGACTGTGTACCAATGGTGTGAACCAATGCATGAGGAAAAAAGCCGGTCCAAGAAGCATCCTGGCTGCAAAGAGGGGCTTTGCAGAAAGTTCTTTTCCCGGAGTACATTCCTGGCCCTTCCCTGACATTTCCTCTTTGCATCTCCAAAAAAATTAAGTGTCCACATCATACTTCGTTTAGAAGTGTGGCTATATATAAATGACAGATCTTACAGAGGTATTATGTGTAGACACACATCACCAGGCCAAATGATTATTCTGCTCAAGCTGTAAATGACTAAAATATTCAGCCTCTCACAAATGGCACCAGGGTAGAGGTCGGTCAGTTTTATACTGACACTACTATATGTTAGGCAGGCTAATTCTGAAGTGACCTACACTCTGCCTGCGCTCGTAAACTTGTAAGTAAACTAATCGGTTTAGTTGCAGCTAACACTTTGTGCTAGAATCAGGCTCTAACTTGCTGTCTGGAGAATTGCGGTCATGTCCAAGAGTTGCACAGAATGTACATTAGTCTTTAATACAGCTTTAGTTAAGGTCCATGCATTTCAAAACATGTCAGTCTTCTAACCTCAGGGGGAAACGGATGAAAAATTAATCAGCTAGCCCACCGAGCAAGTGCAAGTCCATTCCCATGCTTTATTTGTCCAGAAACTGACTGGAGGTAAAAACGGCCGACAATGCAATAAATAATAATAATAATAATCATATAGCACATATGATATTATATTACTCAACTCTGACTAACGTCTTGATCTATTTTTTCTAGATATGTTTAACCACATGAAGTAAGCGAGAGTATTTACTATACGAATGCTTTGCACAGCTCATTTTTACAGTGTTTCTGTACATGATCCTGACTCTGAAACGGTCATGTGTCAACCGTACATGCTAAACAATCCACCTAATTAAAGCTGATTCAGGATCAGTAGCATGCACTATAGTTAGACCGTTAAGGTTCATCACACCACGTGAAACCTCTCTTGTTTAAAATATACACACCGAATAAAAACCAGAGTAGGCTTTTTTTTTTAATTTTGCTTTCTCTGGTTGTTCAAAAAAAGAAGACAAACACCAGTTTCCGCTAGTCTATTAAGCCTACTTGGCCAAGAGGGACTTTGAATAAAAAAAGCTAATACCCTAGACATACATGCATATACTGTCATGATCTCAAAGTTTAATGAAATTAGTCCAAATTAAAGGGACACAGTTCACTAAATATGTGGACTGATTGCTTTATCATTATTAAGAAGTTTGTAAATGCCATCACTCGTTGACATCCTCCATCCTCAACTCTATAATCACACACTCTATGCCTCCATTTCTCTTGCTTTTGTGCGACTGAGTGATTTCACATTTTCCTACTCATAATGAGCAGAATCATGCAGAACAGTATACCAGCGAGTGCACGGAAGGCCACCAAAACACTCGGCGGTAACGCAAAAGGGTCATGCGGCAGCTCTTCACTTCAGTTGCTACGCACAAAAGGCTCATGTGACCTGAAAGTGAGCCTGCCTTTGAAGAAAGAGGAGCACTTTCTATCGCCGGTCGCCATCACAAGGAAGGCCAGGCATATAAAAGAGGGCGAGTCAGGAAGTGAGATACAGAAGCCAGGCAGTGTGTCCCCCTGTGTGTTGCGATGGATCGTGGTGTCCCTGCAAGTTTATACAGAACAAGCAGATGACTGTTGAGCAGCAGCAACTGGCAGGCAGCTCCGATGTGGAGGCAGGGTCTCGCTGCAACTGACCTAAATGACTGCACTGCTCCATTTCATAATCCACGCAAACTCATCTGCAGGGATCATATCAAATAGCTTCCATGGCACCTAAAGCATCCTGAAACAGGATTTTCATTGGATAGCAGCCTATATTACCTGCATTTACTCAATCCAGTCTATAAAAGCATCACACATGACCAACCTCACTATGAGTTTTGGAGGTTTGGTGTTCTGGAGCACTCAGGTGTGTCTCCACATGAGACATCAGCCATGACCTCAGAGAAACAACTGTTGCTGCTCACCAATCTGACAATGGTTATAAGGCCATCTCTAAACAATTTGAAATTCACCATTCTACAGTGAGAAAGGCCATGAGCGGGCATCCCTGCAAATGCAGTCCAAGGTCAGAGTGTTTAATGCTCAGATTTGTGAAGAATAACCCAAGAGCTACATCATGTGACTTACAGGCCTCCGTAAGCATGTTAATGCTCATGTTCATGAAGAAACACTGAACAAGTATTTCTTTCCTGGAAGGGTAGCTAGGAAAATGCCCTCTCAAAAAGGTTTGCACAGAAGTTCTGGAACAATATCCTTTGGTCTGATGAGACCAAGGTGGAGATGTAATCATGCACAGACCAAAACACAGCATATCACGACAGTCACCTCATACCAACTGTCAAACATGGCGGAGGGGTGATGATTTGAGCATGTTTTGCAGCCACAGGACCCGGGAAACTTGCAGTCATCAAGATAACCATGAACTTCACTTTAAACCAGAATATTCTTGAGAGAAACATGAGGCGGTCTGTCCAGCAGCTTAAGGTGGACCAAAACGGAGTCATGCAACATGACCAAAGAGCCCAAGCACACCAGCAAATCGACATCTGAATGGCTAAAGATGACAAAAAAGTGTTGAAATGGCAAAGTCCAGACCTCAACCTCATTGAGATGCAGTGGCAGGATCTTAAGAGAGCGGTGCATAAATGAATGCAACATCAACGAACTGAACCAACGTTGCAAAGTAGAGTGGGCCGAACCAAGAGCTGGTATGAGTGGGGATATATATTTGTTTATAGACGTTGGTGAACACCACACAATTCTTATTTAGGCCTTGATAAATAAAAACATATCAAACATAGCACTGTAGCTTGTAAACGTCATCAAGTCCAAGCCGTTGGTAGGAAACAAAAGACAATAAATAGCTAGAATATTAATGCACACTTTTAAATAATGAGAACAATATTGGAACAGTTTAAGTCAATAGAAAGAACCTGCACCGAGAGGGTCCATGGAATATATTTTACAGTTAAAGGGGTTAAACATTAGAGAACACATCTCCTATATTACTTCTGTATTGAGATCTACCTCAAACAAAGGTCGCAGGGAAGACAGCAACATCGCCATCTCTGTAGAAGCTCGTCATCGCCAGTTTGTTTAATCATACAACAAAATGTGTTGTTTTTTTCACAAGTCATTACTTTCTGATAGCTCGTCCACCCCAACTGTTTCATGCAAACATCCAAGAAATCACCTACTGCACTGAAAGACCTGCATGCTCCAGGCTCCTCGTACATACATAATCCAATGGCAGCTTTTTGACAAGACTGTTATTTTTTCCGCTTATTTTGTCCACATTCGCAGGCATTATATGTGCACCCCTTTCACTAAAGAGGATCCTAAAAACACTGCTCCATCTCTGGAATAGTTGCAATATGAAATTTTAATAAATCGACAGACGCTCTGACACATAATGGCGTGCAACCTTGTATCCACTTTGACACTGAAATCAATAAGCTCCTTTTAGGCTTTGGACCAATCAAGTAGATACTGATCATATGCTCTTAAAGTCACTCAATTCCAGACAGCATGGAGAATTATACTCTCGAGAGCCTGCGTCTTGTGTGTCTGACATCCTGCTCGAACACAGAGAGGGTGTGTTTCTGCCACATTAGCTGAGCTGATGAGTTGCAATACGTTAAAAGCGTCCACGTGTAACGCGTCATGGCGAACTTGACTGGATAGCGAGACGGTGTTTAATAGGACTATAATTGGTCTCCTCCAGACTCCGCAATACTCTGAGGATTTTCGAAATTACCGCTGATTTGGGCCAAGATGCGTCGTGTGACGTCATCACAACGTGCATTCAGCCAAAGCATTCTTTGATTCACGTGCATGGAAAAGGAGTACAGCTAAAAAGGTCTCAATTACCAACAATCACCTCTGCGAAAGGCCACGCAAAACTATTTAGTGCAATTTCACCGAGTCGAGTAGTTTTCCTGCAATAAAAGCTTGTTAAAAAAAAATCCGAAGGTTGCGTCGCAAATTCTGAAAAAGCAGCCGCAACAAAATCACGCATTTCTAAAAAAAAAAAATTTTTAATAAATAAAAATAAAAAAACCCTCCATGACATCCTGTACAGTCTGAATAATAAATACGTTTACCAAACCGCTTCCTTACATTAGGTCTTTTTACAGCGCATGGTGACATCCACAGTCTTAACATGATGGGACTTGCTCATTTGTTAAGGTGCGCCTTTAATCATTTTTTATGTGCATTTAACAATTAGACGAATCATGCAGCCACCTGGAAGTTGAGCAGAGAAACAAGCTGACTTCACACATCTCGAGGGACAGGGCAAAGGACTTTACAGCTTTGACCTTTTTTGTTTTTCCCTCCTTTCTATTTCAGAGTTCTTGCCATGCATGTGACTTGTACCATCACATGTTTGCGCGAAAGCCCAAAGTGGGGCGCAGAGTGCAATTAATCACTGTGGTACTAAATTCAATTGAGATCCTATAATCCACGTGTAGGTCAGGATCTCGAAAACCAGTAAGCAACTTGCATTACTGTCGGAGGATGCATTTGCAGAAAAAAAAATATTTTTTAACGTATTCACTAAGGTGTTTTTGATATTAAAGCTTCAAGCGAAAACTCTTGAAACACGTTTTCACTTTCGGTATAACCATACTTTCGAGGAGTACGAATACAAACCTGATAAACAGCAGAATGAGAGTACTGCGATTCGGTTTAAACAGCTGAGCACTGTGCTACGTTTATGCGTAATCCTATCTCTCAAAACGCACGCAAGCAGCTGTAAACGAAGACTACACGCTGAACTTGAGTCCGAGTTTGAAACACCGCGCTGCTTGCAAACTTCAATACAGCGAGCACGTTCCCTTTAGAAAGTGATACGGTCTGCAGTTTTTACTACTACAGTGTGTGGCAAAAAGTCCATACGTAGGGAATATTAACACTTTTAATCAAAATGTCTTCTAAAATGTTTCATACATAGTGGGGGGTTTTTTTTGACAAAAGAAGAACATATTGAAATCATTCTCATGGCTGGATCGGGAAGCTCGCCAAACTTATTAACCAATTCAAAAAGACTGGAAGTGTTGCGGACCGACCGAGAAGTGGACGTCGACCAACATCCACACGGTGCTGTTAAACACAATCCCCTACCGTGTCTACGAAGACTTTTGGTTCACGCTGTATATTCAGTGTTGCGACAGCGCAACATCCTTAGGATTTTCGAGATGACCGCAGATTTGGGCCTAGATGAGTCACGTGACGTCATCGCAACGCGCGCTCACCCAAAGCCTTCTTCGAGCCACGTGTGTTGAACGCGAGTACAGCTAAAAGGTCTCATTCAACCAACAAACGGCACTGCGAATGACTGCGCAAAATTATTTCGTGCAACTGCTATTTCGCACATTCGTGGGGAGAATGCCGCAAGTTGCGTCGCAAATTTTGAAAATGATGCATTTTTTGCGTGCAACAATCAGAGAAAAAATAAATAAAAATACTCTGAAACCCTGTACGGACTGAATAATAAAACTGTTACAGTAATTATTTAGTTATTGTAGTTGACTAATATTAACTAGTAGCTTGAACGAGGTTCTTTCGGGCAGATCTGTGGGACGGAGGGCAGCGTTACTCCATCCTGGTTCGATCCGGAGCTCAGCTTTCTGTCCGGGTCGAGTAGGGATGGGCGAGATCTTATCGTCTGCCGAATTCTCCCCATTATAAGAACGAGTCTTCCTGTGATAACGATAAAGCCTAGTCGATGACGTATCTCTGCGTGCGACCGGTTCGCCGCTCACGTGCAGAGCGAAGACGAGTACGTCGGAAGGTGGACGTGAAGCTCGGGAGTGGTTCATCGCTAAACGAGGAGCTACTGTACATCTACAATATGGAACTGGTTTGCTTACAGAAAATCCCTTTTAGATCAATGTTCGTGTTTCTGAAGCTCTCAAGTCTGCACGCAGCGGTCACTTGTAGCCAAAAATATACTTATATCGGTTTCGCAATAAATACCAGAACATGGATTTCAAACTATATCACAATATCGCCCATCCTTAGTGTCGAGTGCACGTTCTCGTCAGGGTTTCTCCTGGGTTCTCCGGTTTCCTCCGACCACCCTAGAAAACACACCAGGTTGCCCCTAAAATCCGTGTCCCCTATCCTGGCTGTATTCCCACCTCACTCACAGCGTTCCTGGGACCGGCTTCGGGTGTTTCGAAAGATTCACACAATCACTGACTTACAACATCTTCAAATACAACCTTTTTAACAACTAGTGTGGGTTTTGAGAGTGGAAGGTTGAGGGTTCAAGACAAGTTTAGCATGATGATGATGATGAACCACCTATTCACCTGATGAACAGCGGTTCAGACGTTAAAGCGTGCTGCGATCATAAGAAGAGACCCGTGCGAGACGAAAGTTTGTGCACCCCTGGTCGAAGTTCTAAAACACGCCTGCAACTTAACCTGTCTCGAGAGTGCTTTTCAGAAACCAAAACAGAAAACACAAACCCCGCACCTCCTCGACGCCTTTCCTCAGCGCTTTCTCGCGCTCGTACTGAGTGACGAGCTGCTCGTTGTCCTCCTTGAGCAGCTCCAGCTCCACCTCATGCTCCTGGTTCTCCGCGAACACCGAGTCCAGGTTCTCCAGCACGGCCACCACCAGCGGCATCAGTTCCTTCACCACGTCCTCGTCGTACTTTCGGATCAGGCGCTCGAACTCGCGGTAGATGGAGCTCGCCAAGCCGGACACCCTCTCCGACATCATGGACGAACTTCCCGAGTCCTCCTGATAAAGGACGCCGTCTTCCAGCTCCATTTTCCACCGCTCCTTTCCCCCCCCCTTTCTACTCGGAAAACGCAGCTAGCTAGCTAGCTAACTACTTAAGATAGCGAGCTAGCGAGCTAGCCAGGCGACCGTCCAGCTTTGGAAGTGTTTACAGTTTAATGTTCGCACTCAAAACTGACTCCAAGTAACTTAAAAATAATAATAAAAAAAAAGCACTGAAAGTAAAAAAAAAAAAAAAAATACAACTAAAAACTAGGTTAAACGAAGCCGCGTGTCTATGTCCTGGACAGGTTGTTCAGAGAGGGTAGGTTAAACAGACGGTCATGTTCTCCACTTGTTCCCAACTAAAGTCCCGACCTAACAGTTGTTGACTGGAGCGTGGAGGCGTGACGTCACTTTCTAAAAGTGGGGTGGGCGGCAACGGAGGGGAAAAAATGGGATCTGGCGTTTATATTTAACTCCGTGGAGGTGTTCATGAGCATCACAGACACCTCAACCCTGGAGGTGGGGCCATCACCTGGGCATCGCATAGCATCGCCTCACTCATTCATACACACACTCGCTCTCATTCACTCATACACACACACACTCGCTCTCATTCACTCACACACACTCGCTCTCATTCACTCATACACACACTCGCTCTCATTCACTCACACACTCACTCGCTCTCATTCACTCATACACTCACTCGCTCTCATTCACTCATACACACACTCGCTCTCATTCACTCATACACACACTCGCTCTCATTCACTCACTCACTCATACACACACTCGCTCTCATTCACTCACTCACACACACACTCGCTCTCACTCACTCACTCATACACACTCGCTCTCATTCACTCACACACACACTCGCTCTCATTCACTCATACACACACTCGCTCTCATTCACTCATACACACGCTCACTCTCATTCACTCATACACACGCTCACTCTCATTCACTCATACACACGCTCACTCTCATTCACTCATACACACGCTCGCTCTCATTCACTCACTCACACACGCTCGCTCTCACTCACTCACTCACTCACACACTCGCTCTCACTCGTTCACTCTCATTCACTCACACACACACACTCACTCTCATTCACTCACACACACTCGCATTCACTCACTCACTCGCTCACTCATTCACTCACACATGCTCACTCTCATTCACTCACTCACTCACACACACACTCACTCTCATTCACTCACTCACACACTCGCTCTCATTCACACACTCGCTCTCATTCACTCACTCACTCTCATTCACACGCTCGCTCTCACTCACACACGCTCACTCATTCATTCACTCATTCACTCACTCACACACTCGCTCACTCTCATTCATTCATTCACTCACTCACACACTCGCTCACTCTCATTCATTCATTCACTCACTCACACACTCGCTCACTCTCATTCACTCACACACGCACGCTCTCACTCATTCACTCACACACGCACGCTCATTCACACACACTCGCTCTCACTCGTTCACTCTCATTCACTCACAAACACACTCACTCTCATTCACTCACTCACACACTCGCTCTCATTCACACACTCGCTCTCATTCACTCACTCACTCTCATTCACACGCTCGCTCTCACTCACACACGCTCACTCTCATTCATTCATTCACTCACTCACACACTCGCTCACTCTCATTCACTCACTCACACACTCGCTCACTCACACACGCTCGCTCTCACTCACTCACTCACACACGCACGCTCATTCACACACACCGCTCTCACTGCTCACTCTCATTCACTCACACACTCACTCTCATTCACTCACTCACACGCTCGCTCTCACTCACACACACTCACTCTCATTCATTCACTCACTCATACACACACTCGCTCTCATTCACTCACTCGCTCTCATTCACTCACTCACTCGCTCACTCGCTCTCACTCATTCACTCACACACTCACTCACTCACTCTCACTCACTCACTCACACACGCTCACTCATTCATTCACTCACACACGCTCGCTCTCATTCACTCACTCACACACTCGCTCTCACTCACACACACCCTCACTTTCATTCACTCACTCACACATGCTTGCTCTCATTCACTCACTCACACACTTGCTCTCACTCACTCACACTCATCTATTCACTCACTCACACACTTGCTCTCACTCACTCTCATTCATTCACTCACTCACACACGCTCACTCTCATTCACTCACACACATACATGCTCACTCATTTACTCACTCATACACGCTCACTCTCATTCTCACTCACTCATACACATGCTTACTCTCATTCACTCATTCACACTTACTCTCATTCACTCACTCACACTTGCTCTCACTCACTCATACACACGCTCACTCATTCACTCACACACGCTCACTCTCACTCACTCACACACACCCTCACTCTCACTCACTCAGTCACGCTCGCTCTCACTCACTCACACTTACTCTCATTCACTCACTCACACACACTCACTCTAATTCACTCACTCACACACTTGCTCTCACTCACACTCACTCTCATTCTCACTCACTCATACACATGCTCACTCATTCACTCACTCATTCACTCATACATGCTCATTCTCACTCACTCACACATGCTCACTCTCATTCACTCACTCACACTTACTCTCATTCAGTCACTCACTCACACACTTGCTCTCACTCACTCATACACACGCTCATTCACTCAGTCACTCACTCATACACACGCTCACTCACTCACTCACTCACTCATACACACGCACTCTCACTCACTCACTCAAACACAGACTTTCTCTCATTCAATCACTCACACACAGAATCGCTCTCATTCACTCACTCACGCTCGTTCTCATTCACTCACTCACGCTCGTTCTCATTCACGCACTCACGCTCGTTCTCATTCACGCACTCACGCTCGTTCTCATTCACTCACTCACTCATACACGCTCGTTCTCATTCACTCACTCACTCATACACGCTCGTTCTCATTCACTCACTCACACACGCTGCTCGTTCTCACTTCACACACACACGCCGTGTTCTCATTCACTACTCACACACGCTCGCTCTCATTCACTCTCTCACACACGCTCGTTCTCATTCACTCACTCACACACGCTCCCTCTCATTCACTCACTCACACACGCTCGCTCTCATTCACTCACTCACACACGCTCCCTCTCATTCATTCACTCACACACGCTCGCTCTCATTCACTCACACACACGCTCGCTCTCATTCACTCACTCACACGCTCGCTCTCATTCACTCTCACACGCCTCTCTCTCATTCACCACACACACGCCGCTTTTTCATTCACTCACATACGCCGCTCTCATTCACTACCACGTTCTCATTCACTCACGTTCTCATTCACTCTCATACACGCTCGTTCTCATTCACTCACGTTCTCATTCACTCACTCATACACGCTCGTTCTCACTCACGCTCTCACTCACTCACGTTCTCATTCACTCACTCACACACGCTCGTTCTCATTCACTTACTCACATCCCTTCTCATTCACTCACTCACACGCTCCCTCTCATTCATCTACACACGCTCGCTTCTCATTCACTCACTCACACCGCTTCCTCATTCACTCACACACGCTCGCTTCTCATTCACTCACACACGCTCGTCTCATTCACTCTCACACGTCGCTTCTCTCATTCACCTACTTACACACGCTTCGTTCTCATTCACTTCACACGCCGCTCTCATTCACTCCTCACTACACGCCGCTCTCATTCACTCACACACGCCGCTTCGCCGCTCATTCACGCTGCTTCATTCACTCACTATACACGCTCGTTCTCATTCACTCATCACCATACACGCTCCTTCATTCACTCATCTACACGCTGTTCTCATTCACTCACTCACACACGCTCGTTCTCATTCACTCACTCACACACGCTCGTTCTCATTCACTCACTCACACACGCTCGTTCTCATTCACTCACTCACACACGCTCGTTCTCATTCACTCACTCACACACGCTCGTTCTCATTCACTCACTCACACACGCTCGTTCTCATTCACTACCACACGCTCGTCTCATTCACTACTCATACACGCTGCTTTTATTCACTCACGTTCTCATTCACTCACTCACACACGCTCGTTCTCATTCACTCACTCATACACGCTCGTTCTCATTCACTCACGTTCTCATTCACTCGTTCTCATTCACTCACGTTCTCATTCACTCACCATACACGCTCGTTCTCATTCACTCACGTTCTCATTCACTCACTCATACACGCTCGTTCTCATTCACTCACGTTCTCATTCACTCACTCATACACTCACGTTCTCATTCACTCACTCATACACGCTCGTTCTCATTCACTCACGTTCTCATTCACTCACTCATACACGCTCGTTCTCATTCACTCACGTTCTCATTCACTCACTCATACACACGTTCTCATTCACTCACTCATACACGCTCGTTCTCATTCACTCACGTTCTCATTCACTCACTCATACACGCTCGTTCTCATTCACTCACGTTCTCATTCACTCACTCATACACGCTCGTTCTCATTCTCACTCACTCATACACCTGCTCACTCTCATTCACTCACTCACGCTTACTCTCATTCACTCACTCACACACTCATTCACTCACTCTCATACACACGCTCACTCATACACATGCTCACTCACGCTTACTCTCATTCACTCACACACTTGCTCTCACTCACTCATACACACGCTCACTCTCATTCACACGCTCGTGCACACGCTCGCACGCTCGCTCACACACGCTCGCACTCACTCACATACACCCACCTAGGGGAAAATTAGAGTCACCATTTCACATACCAGCATGTTTTTTTTGAGGTTGGAGAAAACCCAGAGGAAACCAATGTGAACACACACAGGGATATAAACAGACAGCTCAGGAATGAACCAGAGACACTAGAGCTCCGTTACAGAAATGCAACCCTTCTGCAAACCTTTACCTTTAAATCAAATCACTTTCCTTATTAAATATGATTATCCTTTCATTGTTTAGCACAACTGAAACCCAACACAACTCCATGATTCTCACTGACATTTATTAATTATGAAAAATGTCACAGCCAGAATGTTTATGAGCAAAACATGTATTGTAGTAAATGAGCCCACATTTAATAGCTCTCATGCAAACCGAATGGAATCTGCATCTGCACATTTGCAGTAGTGTGATTATGTCGTTCTTGCTCTGATCTCGTACCACTCTTCACAGAACCTGAATTTTGAATAAACATAAAGCACCAAACAAGACACCACTGCTACACAGTTACCTAAATGCCTTTCCCTTACATGTCCTCACTGTCAATCTTGAGCTTTCCACAAATAAATAAAAATAATGACTTTCATAAACGTGGCATTATGACTTACTGTTGAGAAATACACACTGGGCTTTGAACGCCAAGACCAACGCATGTATACAGCAACGAAATGGCAAAATGACAACATATTGATAAAATCCAAAAGAGCTGAACAGCTCTCGAGTCTGAGGCAGCAGGGTCTTAAACGGCGCAGCTCCCTCCAGCCGGGTTGTGCATTCACTGCCACAGTCATTTCAGGATCTGAGCTGGAGGCAGAAGGAGCTCAGATGACGTTCAGGTGAGCGTTGCTGGCAGACGAGGGGCAGAGGAACGAGTGCCGCTCCTTTGTGAGGCTGAGCAGCGCCTTGTGGACCACGTCTGGCATGTGGTCGACGAGCATGCGCGGGCTGATCAGCACACTGTTGAACGCCGTCGCACTCGACCACTCGGCACGGTAACGCGCCTGAGAGAAGCACAGCCTGGATTTCGGGTTTCAGGAGAGTCGGTAACAAGACAGGAAAGACAGAACTCGTTTTTAGCGACACAGCACATTTCTATTGTATTTCCATCCACTTGTTTTATGGAACCTTTACATTCGCAGATTAAGAAAAACAAAACAAAATATATCATGTATATATACATCAATGAAAAGAACAGACGCAACAGTTGACTAAAACACACACAAGTCCCATACATGCCAACATATTTCACAGATTTGAAAAAAAATCTGGATTACTCCAATTACTCGAACATGGCTTATCATTCTTAAAAGGTTTAATAAAGTTGACGAGGGTTTGATAAGGGAACATTCCACAAGCGATTACCAGACTGTAACTGGGCTGGAACGGATGCGTGCTAATTAACAAGCGCTGGTAATTTTTCCATGATTCTGAAAAGTAAGCATTTGGGTGTCTGTGCCAGATCTGTACTCTTACGATCTTTCTGTTGAATCTATACAAAGAGAGTGCAGCTTCGTGGTGATCTCAGATCATTTGTGAGGCATGGGGTGACTATGTTCATGCTAAACCGAGAGTGAGGTGGGCTCTGACCTGCGCGAGGGTCCCTCCTCTGTGATGTATAGGATGCGGCCAGGCAGGTAGAGCGGGAGGTGGGTGGTGTTGGTGGGGGAGTCGTCTGAAGACAGGCTCTGGTAGGAGGTGGAACCACGCACCAACAGGCTCTCCTCGCCAAGCAAAGGTCGAGTCAGCTGCTCCTCCCGCCGGTTCTCCATTTCTGTGGGAAAGTCATCTGGGGTTCCGCCAAACACCTCATACCAGCAGCCGTGCAAGAGGATTTTGTACTGTTGGACAGAGGGAACAAAAAATACAGAAGTTCATGAGGGAAGCAGTATAAATCCGGGGGGGAGGGGGTTAGGAAAAAAACAAACAACCAAAAAACACTCTGGCAGTTATTTCCAATTGACTGAAAAGCTGAACACCTTAGAACTGGAAACACTCACCTTAGGTTTACTGCAATTAGACACCATCTTTAATAACCTCCTCTTCAAATCTTCCATGTTTGGAATACTCAATCTGCAAAATAGGTCATTTTAGGGAAGTGAAACGAACAGAAGTACGAAGACTGAATCATAGCATGACATAGCGTAGCACTGAAGTACGATACATCACATAATTCACGCTTAATAAATCATATAGAATGAATATAGCTATGACTACCTTCGGCATAATCCTCACCTGGGAACCAGATCCTTTCCCAGAACCACAGAGATCACAAACTGCTTGGAATATTCAGCAAGCGCTTTACTAAAGAAAGAAATGACATCAGCTGGAACGTTGAATGAAGACAGCATTTATATCTTTAGTAACATTTCACTCTATCTACAAATAATCACGATAGGGTCGTGGTGGCGATGAACTTTTAGCCCTCCACCGGACTGTTGAAAAGTTCCAAGGAAAGTAGACAGACAGACCTCATGAGGCCCCCTGGTGGTGAGAACGCGTAGCACTGCAGTGTGCTGTAAGTACTTCGGAGGAGGACAGCCAAAAGTGCTGCTGCGCCTGCACCCAGACTGTGACCCGTGATGACCAACTTGTACGCCTACACACACACACACACAACTTATAATCACCGTACATATACAGATATACTCCAAATATCAATCAAAGAATGAATACAAGAACCACGTAGGGATCAAATCAAGACTTACAGGCGCAATACTGAAAGCCTGCCTCAGGATGCCATCGTTAACCAGCTTCTTGTAAATATAACAAGCTGCTTGGGATATGCCCTGTGAAACAAAGAAAAAATTTCTTAACTTTCCTACCTTTAGACATCTACATTCCTAAGACATTTAACTACATTTTGCAGACTAAAGTCCATTCGTCAGTCACCTCTCTACTCTCTCCACCGCTGACCAGTTATTATTCATGTAGTGGATCATTCTCAGCATAACAGTAACTCCGTTGTGGTAATAGCATGGTAATGTGGTGCTGGTCTGAATGTATCAGACATTAGGAAGATTTATTAGACACACCTTGTCTAATAAATAATAATATATTAGGTCATAATGTGATATCACATCAATATACTGTATACTTCCCAGGAACACTGGGTGTGAACCAGGAAAACGCCCTGCATGTCCTGAGATAGCAGTCAATCACAGTGCAAGGTGCACACACACACACACACACACACACACATTCAGGCACTCATTCAAACCCAGGGGCATTTTGGTGTAGACAATCAACCCATAAGCAGGTTTTTGCAAGGTAGGAGGAAATTGGAAAAACCAGATGAAACCCACAGGGACATGGGGAGAACATGAAAACATTAGCAAACTGGGAGCCTGGAGCTGGTTGGTGTCAACGCTACCCAATAGACCAAGTACTGCCCATTTAATCTAGACCGTCATACCTAATAGTTCTTGTGGAGTAACATTTTTTGAGAGAAAGTGAATAGGAATTTTCTACACAAGAAAGACACAGTTATGAGAACCGCTTCTCTTAAGGGGTTTCTTGTTACCTTGTGTGCATAGCTGGCTCCTGATACACCGTCCACAGTCAGGTTCTCACACTCGGCAGAGAGGTCCGTCAGCGCGTCCTATCACACACACACCAAAATGGCAGACGCAATAAACAATAAAATTATATATTAATTGGACATGAAAAATCGATAAGGACGAGAAATGTAGCATCACATTATTTCATACAATTTACACGATGTGGTCAAAAGTTTGTGAACACCCGACCATCTCATTCATATGTGCTTGTTGAACATCCCATTCTATATCTAGGGCCTGCTTTGCTGTTATAATAACCTCCACTTTTTTTTTTTTTTTTGTGAAGGCTTTCCACTAGATTTTGGAGCATGGCTGTGGGGAATAGCGCTCCTCATTCAGCCACATGATGTCAGGAGAGGAGGTCTGGGGTGCAGTCAGTATTCCAGTTCATCCTAAAGGTGCTCAGTGGGGTTGAGGTCAGGGCTCTGTGCAGGAGTTCTTCCAGTCCAACCTTGGCAAACCGTGTCTTCCTAGAGCAGGTTTAGGCTTCTTAGTTCCAGTGACGGTTGTGTGGTTCCAACTTTGTGGCAAGGCCCACATATGGGTGTGAAAGTCAGGTGTTCACATACTTTTGGCCATACAGCATACGTCTCTGTTCAGTCTTTAACCCTCTTACCCCTGAGTTCCCACAGTATTATGTCCCATAACCCTATATTCCCCAGAGAAACAGCACACCAACCCTGAGTTCCTGGGCCAAAATCAACATTTTAATTTTAACATTTTTAGGTCTTGAAACAACTTATAATAATGTATTTGTGCAATCTAACTTTGAAAATGAAGCAGTTCAATGTTTTTACTAAACTTAGAGCACAATTCTTAACTAGAGAAATGACGAAAAATGCTCACTAAAATCCTTCTACTCATTTAGAAGTACCATACGAGCATCAGCGTGGTCAATGCCTTTGAATAAATTCAAGTAAATAATAACTAAATAAATGCATTTTAGCGCCAAAAGTCAAGTTTCTGGTGATAATCAGACCAGCAGGTAGTATTTTCACGAATGCACAGAGATATTCACGTTATGACTCCAAACCCCTGCAGTGTCAGTCACACTGGTCGATGCTGAAGATGAAGATGGATCAGGGTCTGAATCAGGAGAGTTTGGGTCACTATCAGTTTCAGTTTCAACATCGTCTGAACTTTCACTGCGGTCACTATCTAGAATCCTCGCTCTCGCCTGTGTAACTGTGTATGTTTTCTTTTGTTCACTGTTTTAGATGGACCTGTGTTCACTGTAGGTGTACCTTTAGCTGGAACACGATTAACTTTTCGCTTTGGCATTTTTAGTTCACTTCTACTATTACACCAATATTCACGCTTGGATCAGCTTCATCGTAATGACGACGTAGTAACGTAATCACGTTGTGACGTCATCAACCTTCCGGTTCAAAAAAATAATTACATAAGTAAGGAATCACAGCAGAGTAATGCCGGTACACCGGACTTACGGAGATAACGTTTACACTGTAAAGCCGCTATATCGGCCTTACGGGGATTTGGCATGGGCGACCAAGACAATATTTCGTCCTTATGGGAATAGATCAAAGACGGGCAAGTTTTTCAGCCATACGAGGTAAGAGGGTTAAAAAAATCCCTTCAAGGCAATTAGTCAATCAACACTCACCTTTAGCGATAGCGTTCCCCTCACAGCAACCAGCACAGCCTCCCGCTTATGATCCAGAGCAACAAAGAACGGGATCTCATATATCTACAGAGCAGTCGACAAAGCACAGGCATATTTACCCAAAACGGTCACTTTTTTTTTTTTTTTTTACACATTTGATAATACCCTATATTATCACAGCTTTAAATTAATGCATATGAATTAATGCACTGTTCTAGATAGAGTTTTCTACAGTAACAGTGAAATTGTAAAGCTGATGCCTCATATGATCAAATCATTAGCACATTTTTAGCTCCAACTTATAATAATCTAATCATTAATGAATTATAAATATATTATTGAACAAAGAACACGATCGAATATGGGGAAGTTTTTTATTTTTTAAATTAAGGAGCTCTTAATGTAACATTTATGGAAGGAGTCTCCAGTGTCAGTGCTTTGTAACAGTCAGTAAGCTTTGCGTTTCCTGGATTCTAGGTGACGTGACATTTCAAGAAAGCGCAAAAAAGAGAAGCCGATGAGGGATGAGGCAAAGATTATTTAACTTTTTATGTGGACATTCTGCAATAACTGATATAACTACAAACAGGAAAAAAAATGTGTTGAACATGTTGATCTTTAATACATTTTTAAAAAGTGTAACCTTGGGCTTATGGCTATGGTCTAAGACAGGGGTGTTGAACGTACGGCCCGCTAGGGGGTTCAATCCGGCCCGCTAGGGGGTTCAATCCGGCCCGCAGGATGAATTTTGAAAGTGAAAAAATGCATAAAAGACGCTAAGGAGAAATTTTCAATAAAATGCGATTCCTAAATTATTCGCTAGGGGCGCACTGTTCAAGTCAGAGTAGTAGACACAACTCTAAAACTCAGACCGAACAGCAGATGGCAGCAATGCGCCTTCTGCTGTTTGTTATTACACTATGACCAGTTGTAATGCACACATGTAAATGATAATCAGAAGCAAATTGCACATGTTTGTCTTAAGAAATCTGAGATTGATTATGATGTTTTGTAAAAGGATTTCATTAAATATGAAGATTTTACTAGTGTACTTGTACTTCTTTGCACGAAAACAAAGAGGAAAAACATGGACTTATTGTTTGTTATTTATAGGTAATTATGCTATGATTTTACAGGACCGGCCCACTTGACATCTAATTAGGGTGTTTGTTGCTCCTGAACTAAAATGAGTTCGACACCCCTGGTAAGAGGAATAAACCACTTCAGGACATGCTGAAAATAAAACATTATCTGAAGAGTTACAATCTCTTATTCTGATCATGTCTGAGTATAGACAAAACTGATCATGTAATTTTGTACATTAGTGTAATTTTGTACAAAATTAGTGTTTCTCTACAAACGCATCATCCAAACAGTTGTTAGCTGGCGAGGTCAGATGACATCAGAGGGAAACAGTGGAGGAATTATTTGATTGACAAGGGGTTAAACCGCATCATTGTGCTCATCAACCCAAAGCAGACTCACTCAAGGAAAAGCAGTTCTTAGTGTGAGCTATAAAATGGACAGAAGGTCACTGAAAAAAAAAACGAAAACACTAGGAGAGGCGTCATGAATCATTCGTTTACATTTGTGAAACATTCACGGTACAACTGCTGCCTGAAGGTAGAACAGCGATTCGGATGACACTAAGGCAATCAGATTTATTTACTTTTTTATCATATATACACATGTCAGGTAGAATTAGTGCAGTTTTATGAATGAAGGAAATGAGCTGTAAGTGTTATTGAGCATCGTGCAGAACCAGTCACGGTTCTCCTGGAGACGTTGACCGTCGGACTCGCTCCTTATTTTTGCAGCAAAACCCAGCAGCCTTCATAGTGTTTTTTTGTCTGAAGTGTATATATATATATATATACATATATATATATATAATATATATATATATATATATATATATACATATATATATATATATATATATATATATACTTACATATATATATATATACATATATATATATATATATATATAATATATATATAAACACACACACTGGCAAGAAAAAGTATGTGAATCCTTTGGAATTTCATGGTTTTCGGAATAAATGTGTCATAAAATGTGATCTGACCTTCATCTAAGTCAGGGGTATTGACAAACATAGTGTGCCTAAAAGAACCAATACAAACACAAAAAAATGTCTGATCTTTCATGCCTTTATTGAGAACAACCAAAAAACATCATAGTGCTTGTGGAAAAAGTATGTGAACCCTTGAGTTAATGACCTCAAAAAAGCTTTTTTTTTTGCACACCTGGAGTTTATTTAAGAAAATGAGTTTGGAGGTGTGGACTACAGCTACTTTGACTGATAAAAACTCCTCAAATTTTTGGAGTTTGCTCTGCACAAGAAGCACATGCTTATGTGAGCCAAGCCTCGCCAAAAAGAGCTTTCAGAGGATCTACGATCAAGAATTGTTGATTTACATGAAGCTGGCAAGGGTCACAAAGTGATTTCAAAGACTTTAGAAATTCACCAGTCTACAGTTAGACAAACGTTCTGCAAATAGTGATACTTTGGGACTGTTGCTACTCTACCAAGAAGTGAGCACCCAGTCGAAATGACACCAAGAGCACATCGAAGACTCATCAATGAGGTAAAGAAACAACCCCGAATGACAGCCAAAGATTTGAAGGCACCATTGGAACTGGCTAACATCTCTGTTCATGAGTCTACAATACGTAAAACATTGAACAAGCGGGGTATCTACGGCAGGACACCACGAAAGAAGCCACTGCTTACTAAAAAGAACATTGCTGCACACCTGAAGTTTGCAAAAGAACACATTGACACTCCACAGCGGTATGGGGAAAATGTTTTGTGGATTGATGAAACTAAGATTGAACTATACAGCACTACATCTGGCGTAGAAAGGGCATGGCATATCATCATGATAACATCATCCCAACCGTAAAGTATGGTGGAGGAAACTTCATGATTTGGGCCTGCTTTGCTGCATCAGGACCTGGCCAGCTTGCAATCATTGAGGGGAAGATGAATTCCCAAGTATATCAGACAATTCTTCAGGATAATGTAAGAATGTCTGTATGTCTGCTGAAACTGTGTAGAAGTTGGGTGATGCAACAGGACAATGACCCAAAACACCGGAGCAAGTCCACAACAGAATGGCTTCAGAAAAACACAATCCATCAGAGCGGGGGTCCGTCAACCAGTTATTAATTATAAGGGTTCACTTACTTTTTCCACTGCCGTTTTGAACGTTGAATGAGTGTGTTCAATAAAGACATGAAATTTTCAACATTTTTTGTGTTGGTTCTTTTAGGCACATTATGTTTGTCAATACCCCTGACTTAGATGAAGATCAGATCACATTTTATGACAAATTTATTCAGAAAACCATGAAATTCTAAAAGGTTCACATACTTTTTCTTGCCACTGTGTGTACACACATACACATATACATATATATATATATATATATATATATATATATATATATACACATAATATGGAAATCATAAAATTTGAATCTATAAGAAAGTTTGTGCTGAAAATAGGGTGCCTAAGACTTTTGCACAGTAATGTATGCATACAGTATATCTGATACCTGATTATGATAGCTGACGTGAATGAAGTCTCGGTACTGCAGTTCTGTCATGTGTAAGATGGAGCTGAAATGGCAGCCGGGGTTGTCGCCTCCAACCAGGTCGTACTCCGTCGCATTACGATTATGACAGCTGGAATAGAACAGTGAACATTCATTAACAGCACATTAATGTACGCATGACCGTGTCAACCAAACAAGAGAAAGGGAGGCTCACTGAGACAGACATATATATACATACATAGATACATACATATATTATATTATACATATATATATATATATATATATATATATATATATAGTAAAAGGTCTCTGCTGAATTGGTTATCAAGTTCACAATTGTAAATATAATTTTAAATAGGAAGTTCGGCTGAAGATTTACACTGCCTCACTCGCAGCTGGAAAACTACCCAATTTCCTAACTCAGGAACATTTCATAACTCAGATTGTTGTGCAACAAACTGTTAAAGAGTGACTCCAGCTTGGAAAATACAGAAATGTTCAGCGCTTACATCTTATTGAAATCGATAGGATATAAAACAATTGGTGGGGGGGACAAAAAAACATTTTATCTTTCTCTAAATCACATATGCTTTCAGAGCCAAAGACATTTTTCACGGACATTTCTCTTGTCATATTGTAAAAACTGATGTATTGTCTATATCAAATCTAGGCTTATCAGAATGGGATTGTTTTGTGTTTCTTTTAAAATTACTCTCTACAAAAGTAAAACTTAAAGTATTTAGATGTCCTCAGAATTATTAGAAAATGTATAAAAAATAAATAAATAAATAAATAAAAAACACCTAAGGCAGCTAAACTGATAAGTATTCGCAATCTCACTGTGACTTGTCCTTTCGTAACAGATTTGGGTTGTCTTGGATGCGTCTCTATGAGCTTTCTGGCTTCCTCCTCCGCTCCATCCACGTTGCTTTCCAGTTCCTCCAGCTGAAACGCAACCGTAAAAGCACGACGCTACAGCCGACGCGCTTGATCTGGAAATCTTTTTTAAAAAGCTTTTGGATTTTCTTTTCGAGGTGTGAAGAGCTGCTGATATCGTTAAGGTCCGCAGAGGTTCTCCTGTTTCAGCTAGTGAGCTCTTTAACCCCTTCAGGACTCTTGGACACGTCTCTGACAATTGCACTCATCTTGCTTGAGCACCCGGTTTTAACTGATTGATCTTGATTGAAGTGCGTGGGATGTGTCGTATTGTTCGCATATAATTATTTTAATAACCTTGCCTAACTAAACCAGCTCCTTGGTGTTTATGACAGCAGCACTGATCTGATCTGCCGGTTTTAGTACTAGGATTCAAAATTCTGAGCATGTCTAAATATATTTCCTTTCATTTCTGTAGAGAGTCACTTATCACAAAATATGCAAAAAAAAACCCATCCCGTTCTAATATATTTAAATCTGATGTCGCAATATAGCACGATGAGAAATAATAACTGATGTGTGAATACTTTCTGGAGGCACAACACATGCACTCATTTACATGCAGCAGAATTGTCCCGATTTGTTTTCCCATTCTGACAGCAACAACGTTAGGAGTTCAAGGAAGTGAAAGTCACTAAAAATAGCCTGCGGTTGTGAAGGTTCGCTGAGAACATACCAGTCACCACTCAGCTTGCAGAATCCTGTCAGAGGATTTAAGTAGACATAAATGGGCCAGCCATAAGCAGCTACAGCGAACTGCATGTAATGTGCTGCTTTCTCAAGCTCGGTCTCCAGATCCTCTCTCTGTATATACACACACACACACACACGCACACACACACACACACACACACACACACACACACAGAGATTAAGTGCACAAGTGTCCACAAGCGTCCCAAAGACAGAACACATTTTACCGTTACACACATCACATAGAAGAAAAACAACAACTATATTCCAAGAAACCATATTCCACAGTATTAACAAAAAACCATTTCAAACTTTCTGTAAACTTTCTGTGGAATTGCTAAATGTGGCTTTTTAACCCGCTATTGTATGAATTACTATATTATATAAACATAAGTAATTTTTTTATTATTATTAATTTAACTAGTTAATTAAGTAATAAAAATATTTGGAAAAAACAGATTTGGGGTAATTGATAAATTGTTGTCGTACGGCAACAATGTGCAGTGGTGGAAATTATCATGTAGTCACATAGAACACAATGTATGAGACTTATCGCATTATTAAATTTGACCATTTGACAGAAGACTCAAAATATAGAAACCTGTTTAAATGACGACGAATAAATGTTAAAGGGATCGTTCACCCAAAAATGAAAATTCTGTCATCATTTACTCACCCTCATGCCGTTCCAATCCTGTATGCATTTCTTTCTTCTGCAGAACACAAACGAATATATTTCGAAGAATGTTGGTAACCAAACAGTTTTGGTGCTCAGTGACGTCTCAAAATATCTGAGACATTTCTCGAAACATCTTCTTTTATGTTCAGTCAGTCATACAGTTTTGGAACAATATGAGGGTGAGTAAATGACAAAATGCTCATTTTTGGGTGAACTATCCCTTGAACATATGTCTGATAATCAAATTCTCTCTAGAATGCATGTTCCCCAGCCCTGTGAAAGAATTGTAAACGAGTATAGTTCTACAGTAGTGGTTAGTTAGTACCGAACATGGGTTGTTCATGTAGTTTTGGTAATGTAGCACCTTATTCCAAATCATCCCACTGCCACATGAGGCTTGTTTCAAGGGGGGAAAGAGGAAAACATTTTCAGGCTGGGAACTTGCGAGCCATGGCCGGGTACCAATCCGAAGTGCAGTGGGCAAAATGGTGGTGAAGAAAACCTACACGGCCACAAGCAAACTCTCTACAAATCTATCGAGAAAACTTTGCTCTGCCACTGTTTAAATCCAACACCCGCCCTCCCTTACGTACGGTTTCAAAAGGAACATACCGAATCAAATCATAGCTCTCAAGCTGTTGGGTGATTTACACTGGACCAGTAACAGATAAGCAGACTCACTATGGGGGATGAGGGACTGTGGGAAATAACGTCTTCCGGGTCTTTGCATTGCTGCATTTTATCCTGCTCTTGATGTAGAAGGGCCAGACCTGCAGCAATGTCACTGGGCACCAGGTCCGTGTCCTAGACAGAGGAATGCTGTGAACAACTCAGTCTTAGGCATTTTAACACCAGCGAGCAAAAAAAATAAATAAAAAAACACACACAACACAACACAACACATCGTCTAGACACAGCTTCCGAGCTCACCAAGAAGAAATCGCTGAGGAGCTGGGAGATGCTGGAGAAAGCCGCTCTGTGATTGTCGTCCTGAGGCAGGTGGCAGCACAGCAGACGCAGCCGGTTCTCCCACACGCGTGCGGCCAGCGAGCGCGCCGTGTAAAAGAGCTGCGAGGACTCGTTACTTTCCAGATCCCTCAAGCCCAACGGCTCAGCCGTCACAGGAGGACGCCGTAGGCTGCCCAGCGGGTCGAACACAACCAGCACACCCACCACCATGGAGAGAAAGATGATCCAGCTAGAGAAGAGGACAAGAACAGATGTCTGAAAAAGTCAAGTGTTGTACACACTTCACACACATGACGATTCATAAGACAAAGTCCTGTTCGGGTCAAAAGTCATAAAGCAGATTAGTTCACTGAAGCTGTACGCAACCAGCGGCATTGGTCAACCGTTTAAGGAACGTGTATGGCTTCTTCACGTTATTGATTTTACCATGAAATCCAATTTGTCATGTAATAACGGTCGTCTTTTCACCCACCTAGCGATCACGGTACTAACAACGAGCCCGACTTCAGCCGGTTCGCATCCTGTACTGTAATCAGACACCCACACGGCTCCCAGACAGGCCCACACAAACTCGGGGAGGAAAAGAAATCCACGAATATACACCAGGACCGGCATCGAGCGACGAGGGCCTGGGTTCATAATGGTACCTGAGATCAAGAAACAAAAAGAAGAGCACGTACATTTGATTGATGAACAACAACCGACACGGTCATGAAGCTGCTCTGAAGAAATCCAGCTGTGGTTGTCGATTCAGATTCCTAGTGAGTGAGCCAGAGCCGACTCCCTCAGAAAGCATCAGGAAGAAACCACCCGAGGAACCGGGTCTTCTTCTGGACGACTAGAACTCAGTAGGCGCGGAAGATTAAAGACGAAACGGCACGAAAGTTCGTTCAGTACGGAGAATCCTGGGACGGTCTCTATGGATTCTTACCTTGCGCACTGACGTAAACGACCGCACACAAGGTCACGATGATGACTCCGAGCAGCACGAGGAGAACAACAAGGTAGCCGTGAAGAACGGCACCTCCATGACAGTCGAACTTCCCTTTGCGCGTGACGTACAGAGCTAGGGTCCCGATCCACCTGTGAGAACAGAAAGCCATGTCTGATTCACCTGATGAGAACAGTAATCCGTGCACACCTGGAGACGAAACTGAGTTAATGGTTAAACCGCACACACATCATGCTTACCAGAGAAGCCTGATAAACAACTCAAACGCTCCTGGCAGTACAAGATCGTCACTTGCGATGACCCATCGCCGACCAAACACGACCATGCCCGGCATGCTGACCCGGAAGTGAAAGCTAGCTGTGTGGTAATGTAGGATTGTGAAACCTCGCCACCGCCCAACCACAGATCAGTGCAAGTCCTTATCCCGAACCCTGATCCGAACCCTTCAGAGCTTACTGCTAACTGGACCGCAAACGAAAAACCAGCATTTTGAGCATTTCAGAGCTTTTACCAAACCCATCCAGCTAGCGCTAGGAATCACACATCAACAGCTCCCACTGACTGTCAGTGACGTGTAGTGAGTTAGCAAGAGAAACGAACCCGACCCGTATTTAAACACACTTCGAGACACACTGTCCGTGAAGAAAACAAAGCGGAAGTGCACGTTTCTCCTGGAGTGATGATTTAAAGAGCTCGCTCGTCAGCACGCGACACTCCGCGAGCTCTCCCGGGTCTGAGGAACAACGGAAGACGTCATTGTTGTTTTCTTTTTTTCTTCTTCTTTTCTTTTTTTGTGTACGTGCAACACTTTAAAACCTCCGACGGCTTTCAGCACTCTGTAGAATAGTTCCGTACTCTCTACTTTTCTGTAGAAAAGTATTTAGTGCATAATTATAATAATAATAATGATAATAATAATTTGATTAATGAATGAATTAATTAAGCAATCTTTAATGATGATGATGATGATAATAAAACAGTTACTGACGACGATGATGAGTGAATAATTATCTACGAGTCTATCAAACTAGCTACAGTTGGGGTCATAACTTGATACTTTCATAATTATTAACTTGTTATTAATTTTAATAACTAAATTAGTAAATTATTAACTGTAAAATACATACATACATACATACATACATTCATACATACATAAATAAATAAATAAATAAATAAATAAATAAGAGAAATCATAAAAATTGCAATTCGTTTTGTATTTAGTCCTGCCCTGAATGAGATGTGTACATATAGTCCATAAGACACAATAATAACTGAATTTACACACAGGAACCAGCTGATTGGTGATATTGGGGTTAAATTATGCAGAAGATGCTGGAAAAGTAAAGAATGTGCAGGACCTGGAGGATTTTTCTGAAGAACAGTGGGTGGTTTATCTGCTCACGAAACATAAACACAGTCGTTGATCATCCAGGTAACGACACACAGGTTTAATAATCAAGCGTAATGTAAACTTAAACTGGTTCATGTGTGTAAATTCAGTTATTATTGTGTCTTGTGGACTAAATGTACATGTCTATATGAAATAATTTATTCAGGGCAAAACTAAAAACATTAAATGCATTTTTTATGATCCCCCTTATTATTTAAAAAAAACGTATTAATAAAACATTAATATTTTGCAGATTCTGCCAGGTGTATGTAACCTTATGACCACAACTGTATCTATACTATACTGTTATGTGGACACCTGATTATGTATAGTATCTCACAAAAGTGAGTACACCCCTCACATTTGTGTAAATATTTGATGATATCTTTTCATGTGACAACACTGAAGAAATGACACTTTGTACAATGTAAAGTAGTGAGTGTACAGCTTGTGTAACAGTGTAAATGTGCTGTCCCCTCAAAATAACACAACACACAGACATTAATGTCTAAACCACTGCAAACAAAAGTGAGTACACCCCTAAGTGAAAATGTCCATATTGGGCCCAAAGTGTCAATATTTTGTGTGGCCACCATTATTTTCCAGCACTGCCTTAACACTCTTGAGCATGGAGTTCACCAGAGCTTCACTGGTTGCCACTGGAGTCCTCTTCCACTCCTCCATGACGACATCACAGGGGAACTAAGTATTGAACGTGTCAACATTTTTTTTCAGTAAATATATTTCCAATGAGGTTATTCACATGAAATTTTCACCAGAAACCAGTGTTAACTCAAGAAATCTGGAAATATAAAGAATTCACAACATAAAAGTCCATAAATAAAGTTATGTGTAATAAAATGGAATGACACGGGAAAAAGTATTGAACACGCTAACTGAAATGTATTTAATACTTAGTGGAGAAGTCTTTGTTTGTAATGACAGCTTCAAGACGCTTCCTGTATGTAGAAATTAATGGGCCGCAGTATTCAGATGTGATTTTGGCCCATTCTTCTAAACATATTGTCTTTAAATCTTGCCTTGGACAACTGCTTTTTCTTAGCGTGTTCAATCCTTTTTTTTCTGTCTCAATCCACATAACTTTATTTATAGACTTTAATGTCATGAATTCTTTATATTTTCAGATTTCTTGAGTTAATACTGATGTCTGGTGAAAATTATGCGAATAGCCTCATTGGAAATATATTTACTGAAAACATTTTTGACGCATCCAATAGTTATTTCCCCCACTGCACGTTTATGGACTCCTGACTGATCATCACATCCATATGTGGTTCTTCTCCAAACTGCTGCTAGAAAGCTCAAAGCACAAAATTGCAGAGGACATCTTTGTACATTTTAGCATTAAAATTTCCCTTCACTGGAACTAAAAGGGGCACAAACATGACCATGCCCCTGTGCACAAAGCAAGCTCCATGAAGACATGGTTTGGCAAGTTTGGAGTGTCCTGCACAGAGCCTTGATCTCAACCCCACTGAACACCTCTGTGATGAACTTTAACACAGACCGAACCCTTCAAACATCAATGTCTGACCTCACTAATGCTCTTGGAGCTGAATGAGCACAAATCCCCACAGCTAAGCTCCTAAATCTAGTGGAAAGCCTTCCCAGAAGAGAGGAGGTTAATATACCAGCAAAGAAGGACTAAATCTAGAATGGGATGTTCGACAAAACGTATAGGTGTGATGGTCAGGTGTCCTTTGGTCATATAGTGTGTCTGTGTATCTATCGATCATCAAACACAATGATAGCACTTTTTCAGTATTCCAAAAAACATACATTTTTATAAATATTTTTTACAAATAATTACCTAGATTATCCAGTTATAGTGCAAATATCAAAAGTCTTCTTTGTTACCTTCATGTTATTACATACATATACACCATTCAAGTTCAACTTACTTTATATCCTAGTTGCTAATACGCAGCAGTATATAAAGGGACAGACTGGCAGAGTGTTCAATTTCAGCAGCTTTGCATTTCTTCTTTGCATTACAAAGTACTGGTTCTCCGTTTTTGAATGTCACATCAATTCAGGACAAGAATACACGACAGCCTACAACATTCTTTCCCATAGATTACATGGTACGTCACACATGGAACACACTACCTGAAAAACTTCGAGGCTTATAGAATATTAGCCACCAACAGATTGTGTGTGAAACGTTTCTTTTAGTAAAAACACAGCAAAACACATTTTCTCTCAAATGATCTTTATTTGAGATAGAGGTCGTGAAGATTAATAAAATTAAAAATAAAAATAAAAACCAGAAAGAAGAATAAAGAAGAATCAGATTTCAGAAATTAAAAGAAAATCAGACAAACACCACTCAATAAACTCAACCCAAACTGCAACAATGCCCGTCCCTCAGAGATTACAAACAAAACTCATCATATAAGGAAAACTCAATATACAAATCATGCTTTACAGCTCTGTGGACAACGTTGGTCGAAATAATCATTCAAATGTTCAATGCATAAAAATATGTTTAAAAATAAAATCATCAGTGAATCACGTTATATGCTACCTTGATAAAAAAATTTAACAAAATCTTCGTACACTAGACTTTTAGATCAACCGGATAAGATGCAAGTCAGCTCACATAGTTTGCCATTAGACGAGGGAAAGCAAATATAACGCGTTATTTGAGTAAAATTAAAATGCCTGATTCATAAAATACTGAAGGATAAGGCAGTGTTTCAATAGTGCACGCTAACACAAGTGTGACTTGTGGGCATGATATTACATGTTCACGCTTTCACATCAAGTGGTGAATCGTACAAGTTTAGGAAAAATGCTTAAAAGATGCCTTTTATTTTTCTTGCAAAAAAAATTAATAATAATAATAATAATAATAATGAAAAGAAAAAAGAAAAAGAAAAAAAACAACTGACCAGAGCATGAAGTAAACCTTTATACTGAGATCAGCCTTCATTAACGCAGAAATAACGCAGAGTAATTCATCCAGCCGAGTCATCTCTGCAGTTGCAATAAACGAATGTACCATATTTTCCAGAAAATAAGTCGCACCGGAGTCCAAAACCCTTCTGATCAATTTAGACGTCACTTGAATGCGTATTTATGTAAGCAGGCATGTTTGTATCCCAGAATGCCTGACTTTAGAAACCGTCACCAGTATAACGATGTTTAGTTTCTTTTGCTGGGGTTCAGCATTACGTCCCTTACAGACAGATCACGGTTTAACGTTACATTTCTGTAAATGCTGAAACTCCCCGTTTACGTTCTTTCGTAGCTCCTGCACGCCTCACGGTTTCGTATCTCTTAAACGTTTTCAGTTTGCACACAATCCTGCGATTTCTAAACAACAATTTTTGCTTACCAGCACGATCAGATCATTTCCTGTATCTTCCGGTAACTACTGGAGTAACACACCAACTGTAAAATCTCAAACTGCAACTGAGCTTAGGCTCTAGAAAATATGGTACATTCGTTCAAAACTCCAGACATTTTACAAAACAGACAATACATCGCATAAGAGTAATCCCCGCCGACCGTTACACACCGACAAATTTCCTGCATTTTACAGCGTTTAATGCTGGCACAAGCCGAATCGAAGTGATGTTTCCGATAGAAAATGGTTCGTTTCTTTTATTGTAATAAGTAATAAAAATGAAACATTAAAAAAAAAATTAAATAAAAATGGTAAAGACGTGTAAAACGTGGATACTGGAGGAGTTGTGCGATTACCACAGTTTGAATCCAGAACTGTCCCGGAGCTGGTCAGGGCTTGAAGAAAAGAACGGATCCATGTTGTACTCCTCAGGCATCTTACACCGACGTGGCATCAGCGGTGTCCTGCGCTTCCGCACGCAACCGCTAAAGCTCTGTCTCTAGCACGCGTTTAAGCTGGCAAACTCAGCTTCTTCCCTTTCAACACTATCAACAGTAAGACAGACAAATTAAGGATTCAAAAGAATAACAATGTTCACTTCATGCCCCTCGCTCCCCCAAATACCGATTAACATGGTGACCATTTATACAGGAGCTCATGCGGTTCTTTGTAACCGTTATAAGCTCTGTATAGCTTTCAAAAAGTCAAACCGAACACATGGATGGTAATTCAGTTCAATAAGTCTGGTAGCATGCAGGTTTTTTGCTAAATTCTGGTATTCGCTTACCTTTTGTTACGTAGAGATAGAAGAAATCACAGTAAAGGATTGTCTGAACGACGCCTGCCACGATGGCGATCATGTCAAAGAAGCCTTCAAAGTAGAAGCGCCAGATCCAGTTGATGAGATACAGAGCGCGATAGAGCCCCAGGAAGAACAGGTAATGCGTGGTGATGGTCTCAGCTTCCCCAGTCTTACTGATCATAAAGAGCTGAGGAAGGATGGCCACCGACTCCAAGTAGATGGAGAAAGTCCACAGGATCTACAGCAGGAAAAACAGAAGAGACAACAAAACTCAAGTTTAAATACGCCATACCTTGGTCGGCTTCCCCCACACGACTCGGTTGTGTATTTAGTCCTGTTCCGTTGTACTTGCAGGGAGGTGAGGCGATGAATTTATTACCGAAGTCTCTTCGGGGATTTTAGTTCTGTCCAAAGACATCAGGTCAGGGTGCGTCTCAATCAGCTCCCAAGAGTTCAGCAGCCAGGGCACTGATCAGTGACTCGTCCGTTTTAAGGACAGTCTGGATAGCCAAATTCTTCCAGTGCACTGCAACGTTCCCTTACAGGAAATGACATCATTTTTCTGAAGCCACTCAGCATGAAAACAATGGCGGATGAACGCTCAGCCAACTTCCTCTACAAATGCAAGTTGCTCGTTATCATTGTTGTGGCTCTCCAATGATTACGTATGCTAGCAAATTTTACCTTTGTTTGACGTTCTATATACGGTTTGTTCGAGGTCTTACGACTTTTAAGGGATTAATGAATAAAACAAATACACTAGCTAGCCCATGATCCCGCTTGAAGTCCATGACAAACTGCGTGATTAAGCGAACAAAGTTATAATGTCATCCTGCTGGTAATAAGACAGTGGTGATATTTACAACGGGCACGTGGTCAGCCACGGAAATCGAATATCAGTGTCCCAGTGTGTAGTGCATCAGGGTGTACCAGCGGAATAGCACGATATATAGTCACACCAGTGATACGCCTTAGTCCGTGTGCACGTGTCTGGAAAGACTGCGCGGTATTTACAGTCTACAAAATTACCATTATACATATTGACATGTTGGTAAAGATTCCATTACATCCAGTGGGAAGAGATTTGGGGGTGTCAGAAGCTATTATTGATTTCCTAACACAGATAAAGTCTACATCACAGATTTCTCCAGATACTCTGGATCTTTTGATGATTTTATGTACTGTAGATGAGGAGATATTCATAGACTGAAACTGTTCCACAAATTGAAGATGTAGTATTTCACAGATTGGTGAACCTCTGCTCATCTTTAGTTCTGAAACACTTTGCCTATCTAAGATGCTCTTATTTTTACCTAATCATGTTCCTGACCTGTTGCCAGTTAACCTCCAGCTGTTTCTTTTTACTAACACTTACTTTTCCAGCCTTTTGTTGCCCCTGTCCCAACATTTTGCAATTTGCAAAACACTGCATTCCGTTTTTATTTACATAGCGTCCCAACTTTTTTCGGAATTGGGGATGTTGTACACAGTACGAATTTTTAGTGTCATGACTAAGCATACATTGTACAGACATTTTTGTCTCTGTAATTGATGCACATCATGAATCCTGTGCAAACTGACTCTAAATAATGCAGACATCCTCCAGCTGCGTTACTTAAGTGCCAGTTATTTGTTTGGATTAAAATGTATCCAATCTGAATAATACTTTAACCTTGTCAAATGAGTGGCCATTTGCAGCAACATTTACATATGAATTATGTAAATTGAGACGAAGGGCGCGTCTCGTTAGCCATGATTATTGTTAAATCAATCAGTGGGACACCTGCGCTTGCTTCTTTTTACATTCACGTCCACGTCAGCTGCCGTGTGATCACCGGGATGTGCTGCTCCGGCTCTCAGCCTCTCACTGAACGGAGCAGACGCAGAGAGAGGTGCGAGAAAGCAAGACCTCGAGCTTACAGGACAGTACTGGAGACATTTGGAAAGTTGCTAAGATTTGTCCTATTAAAAAAAATAATAAATAAAAAATTAGCTAGATTTGTCGTTAAACGCTTTTTTGGCAAACATAAGTCACTAAAGAGGTCTGAAAAGTCACTAAGTTGGTAACACTGGTCTGCATTGACAGCTAGATAAAAGGCAGGATAAGCTCCGCCTCTCCCCAGCAACAAGAAAATACAGAGGGAACGCAGGGTTTCTCATTTATACACATTCTATTTGAAAAGCAAGAAGATACACCGAGTCCCCAAATGATGCCCTGTCTGTGTCGTTATTTTGTTTTAAAACAATGAGAACCACTG
Organism: Ameiurus melas; assembly: GCA_012411365.1. Taxonomy (NCBI): domain Eukaryota; kingdom Metazoa; phylum Chordata; class Actinopteri; order Siluriformes; family Ictaluridae; genus Ameiurus; species Ameiurus melas. The sequence continues at coordinate 24,193,112 of CM022760.1, forward strand.
TGCTAAATAGTTCGCACGTTAATTAGTTTAATGGCATGTAGAAGGCATGAAATAAAACTCATTTGAAAAATGGTGTTTTTAAAATAAATAAAATAAACAGCGGAATGTCCAAAACATTTCCTCCTCAAAGTAAAAATAAGACCGTATGAACATCTTATAAACACTATCTTACCTCCAGAGGAGAGAAGTCGTGGTTGACGAGAAAAGCGAGGCCACCCACAGGGACGACCAGGAACTCCACCCTGAAAGTGTCATGATTGCCATCATAGGTGGCTTTGAACTTGGCATAAATCAGGTACACTGTGGCATATGAACATCCAATGTAGATAACCTGTACCAAAATAAATAAATAAAAATACAGGAACACACACATTATAATGCAAAAGCAGTTGGGATTTAAGGATTTAAATGCATCAACATTTTCCAACATTGCAACATATTTATCGCTACAGCGTGTGCAAGTGCAAACTACGTACTGATGGAGACAGACTCGTGCCAGCTCACCTTCATTGTAGTGTTGTACAGAGAGATAAACGCGGTGAGAAGGTCCAAGTAGCGTGTTGTGAAAACCAGTGCAAACAGAAGTTGGCTTTTTCCAGATATACCTGAAAGGTAAGCAAAGACGGTCCATTGGTCTCGGAGTTAAGTCTCTACCAACACATCCAAAACACCTGGTTCGCTCGCAAAGAATCAGAATCACAAATGGAAGTGAATAATGTACATTTTTAGTACTAGCTAAAATCCACATGCACATCTATCAATACTGCCGATCATCATGCTTCGGTCTCTGATGAAAAGGAATGACAAAGTCTATTTGTCTGGACTGAACTTAGTTTCAGACTGGGCGATTTCAGCAGGATTTTAAGATTTTAAGAGTACTTGTCACACGGTACAAGATTTTCCCAATAAAACCTCGGCTGAATTCTAGAACAGA
>CM022760.1:24199045-24294045 GCA_012411365.1 Ameiurus melas
CACCACCTGATGGCGCACGGAACAAGATACTATAGCTGAACACAGTACAATGAAAATGGAATGGGTGGTCGAATGGTTCACATAAAAAAAATGGTTTCTGATCAAAACTTATGATAAACCTAAATTAAACAAAGTTCTAATTACAAGATTATGTAAAATATAAAGTGAGCGTGATCGAGTCTCGTAGTACAGGTACAATAACTAGAGTATTTAAGGTAAGCAGGTTTTGTATGTGTGCTAATGCTGGTATAGTGCAGAGGTAATGTGCCAGGCTACTATACTAGCTAACGAGGATCGAGCATCAGTTCAACTAACTGTTGTTAATGTGAACAACACTAACTGGAGACCCATGACAATTAGAAAGATTCAGGTGATGGACCATCAGCAAATTATTCTCATTCATGCGTATATTTCCAACAATTATTATGTTTTTTCTTCCACTATTTAGCTGTCTTTCTATTTTAAGGATCTAATAAATTGCATATATAACATGATTGTATTTACAACGGTCATGTTTGCCAGCTCACTACTGCAGCAGGGCCAAGCTAAAGTTTACTGTAACTATCTTACCGTATGGATTATTTAACTACTAACTTAAGTGTGATGGCCGCCAGGGGGCGAGTCAACAATTTGGTGAGCCCATCCCTCCCACTTTTTCTCTTATGCATGTTTTCTCTTTCTCACTCTCAGACAACCACACACACACAATCAATTTAATGATGTAATGTAAAGATGTAATGTAATTATTAATAATAAAAAAAGGGGGGTTATATTCAGAAGTCTGTATTTTTAATGTGTTTTAAAGACATCTTGTAAAAGGGGGGAATCGGTCAAATGTTAATGCCATTTGGGGGGCCTTGCCCTGGAACCCCTGGGCTGGAGCGTCTCCAAAACTGCATGTAATGTGGGCTGTTCAAAACGGGATGTAATATGGAGGAACAACCGGTGAACTGGTGACAGGGCCATGGGCGCCCAAGGCTCACTGATGCGCATGGGGAGTGAAGGCTAGTCCGTCTGGTCCAAGAGCTACTGTAGTACCGATTGCTGAAAAACTTAATGCTGTCTATGATAAAAAAAAATGTCAGAACACAGTGCATTGCAGCTTGCTGCACATGAGGCTGCGTAGCTGCAGACCGGTCAGAGTGGCCATGCTGACCCCACCACGAAAGCATCTACAATGGGCATATGAGCATCAGAACTGGACCATGGAGCAATGGAAGAAGGTGGCCTGGTCTGGTGAATTACATTTTCTTGTACATCATGTGGACAGCTAACAAATTAAATGAAAAAACTATGGGGTGTTTATTTATATTTGCTAGCATGGTTTGTGTCCATATGAAAAGGTCACTACAAATGAATAGAGTTAATCCTACTGAACACCTTTATCCTGTGATGAAACATTTCTATCCTGAGGAGAGTTGGTCTCTTCCATAATAACAGTGTCCCAATCCACAGGCCACGAGATGAAATGGACATATTTGGGATCATATGTCAAAAATATACAGGAATTAATCCTAATTTTAAAGTGGGAGGAAATATCAATATAATTGGCTAAATAAAACTCCATTACATATTCACCCCATTGCTGTGAAACCATTGAATTAGTTCTGGTCCACCCAGTTGCCATTAGAAGCCACATAATTAGCTAAATGGGAATAATGTGTGTGCAATTAATCTGTCCCATGATTCACCATAAATAGACCTTTCCTTATAATGGAATTTCAGCTTTGATTTCCATCTAGGTGTGTTCAACAACTTGGCACCATTTGTTTGAACATTCACATTTTTCAAGTGATCAAAAATAACAGAACATTGGAGTGATGTGTTTCTTTCCCAGGTGTGCACGGTTAGATTGATTGTTTAAATTAATAAATAACTCTGAATGTCTACTCTTATGAGTTCTAGGTTTCAACTGTGAAGGCTGCATGTGTTATTAAAAAGGATAAACCAACATGAAGAAAATCAATCAGAGCCATTGCACAAACATTGGGCATAGCCAACACAACAATTTGGAATGTCCTGAAAAAGAAAGAAACCACTGGTGTACTAACAACCAGACATAGAACAGGTCGGCTAAGGAAATAGCAGCAGTTCTTGACAGCATCATTGTGAGAGCTGTGAAGAAAAACCCAAGAGACAACAGTTAGTGACATCAACAACCTCTAGGGGACAGGTGTGAAGGTCTCATAATCCACTATTCGAAGAAGACTTCAAGTGGAGAAATATAGAGGCTATACCACAAGATGGAAACCACTCAGCAGCAGTAAGAATCAGAAAGCCAGATTGGAATTCGAAAGAAATACAGAGATGCGATGCACAAAGTCCTGAAATCAGTATCAATCTCTACCACAGTGCTGGAAAGGCCAAAATGTGGAGAAAGAAATGATCTGCTCATGAATAAAAAAGGTGTAAGCTCATCCAGTCAAGCATGGTGGCAGTAGTGTCATGGCTTGGGGTTGCATGGCTGCTTCTGGTACGGGCTCACTAATCTTTATTGATGATGTAACTCATGATGGTAGCATGTTCTAAACTGTAACACATCCACATATAAATATCAGGAAATAAATGCTGAAATTCTGATCCATCATCTCACATTCATCTTTTGATCTCAACCCCAATTATCTTCAGTGTATGGCAAAAATTAAGGAATTGGTCTTGCCGTTCCAGTATTTTCAGAGGGTACTGTACCCAAGTAAACAGTATCGTGAAGACCAAGAAGCAATCAACAAGTTCTGGAAAAGTTTTGGAAAATCAGGATCAATCAGGATTCAGTTATATTAAAACATAAATAAATAAATCTCATACTCTGAACATCCTGCACAAAACCATAAATTTATTATTAAAAATGGACTTAAAATGTCACAACCATGATTAGAGGAGGCCGTCCACCAAAAATTAGTGGTGAGTTAACGCTCCTTATTAAGTCACTGACTTTTGGTGGAACATTCTGCAACCAGTATTAATTTTTTTATTAATTTTTTGGGGTGGTTCGAGATCAGATGGATACTTGTGCAAGCCACTTTATGTGGGTCATCTTTTGAGTTTACAAATGTTAAGAGGATATTTAGGAACTATATGGTTTGCCATGTGTTTTTTTATTGAAAATACTTCAGACAATACATTATGAACAGGCCAGCCATCATTATTAAATACAGGAGCACCAGTCCAGCACTTGGCTGGAAATGAATATGAAGTCTGTGTAAACAAATCCTAAAAACTGTGCATCAGTCATACTGTATTGTTCAAATGATGCAGGGTAGGCACAACAGGTCAAGTGACCTGGATATCTTTACAAATCTGAGTGTCAAAGTCGGTTCTTAATGTAGCAGTTAATAAATTATTGATCATTTAAAATGCTTTACCAATAATTCATATGCTAAACACCAAAATAACATGTAAAGAAAAGTCCTTGCCATGGCTTTAATATCCTCATACTACGATAGAGAAATATTTAGAATTTTAATTCAGTATACTGTAAAGGATTTATATGCAGATACAATTCTATAAACATCCCGATGGCCACTTTAGTGAATTCAAGTTTGAATTAGTTAATTGGGATCTACTTCCTGAGGCTTCAGTACAAACACTGCATCATCTAATACATAATAATCCTGGTGCATGTCTCCCTCACATAAATATGGCAGGCGGGTCACTACCTCGACCTCAAGTCCTACACTGTGGAATATGTCATCAGACAGGTTTTTAACTTGCTCCTCCCAAGTCGTGCCTTTCAAGCGGATATGCTCTGCAGGACGCACCCATCTTCCTCCTAAGCACAAGTGTGGGAATTATTAGTCAGGTCCTGCTGACACACTTTAAAATAGAGCATTTAAAGAAAAAACAGAGAGAGAACAAGGATCGTACTTATTTCAACATAAGGCTGAAAGGGCAGAACTACTGCAAGGATCAGCCTTCCTGTGCCAGGCACCAGAGACTTCTTGATGTCCCTGAGCAGCTGGAAAGGTTGGTCACATCGGTCCAAGAGGTTCAGACAGCTGATAATGTCATACTGGAAACCTGTCTTTGGCCACTCATCAATTTCCAACAACCTGACAAAAGAAAAAAGATTTCCTTTGATTTTTTGCCTCATCTTTAAATGTTAATAGGAGCCTGGATTTAACAATGACTAGATCACTCATTTGTATCTGTTTCGATAACAGTTTTCAGAGAAGAAAGGAAAGTTCTCCACATTAATGATCTTAGGTTCACCTGTTTTTAGCCAGACGTCTTTTGTCTTAATAATAATAAATGGCAAGTCATCTGCCAATATCAAATCTAAAATGTAAGGTTAGAAGTTAAGCACACCGGTAGTTCTTTCTTTGGAGCTGCCATCTCATTGGAGGGGACACCTCAGTGGCATAAACCTCTTTAAAATGAGAGCCCATTACTTCAGTGACGCCTCCATCCCCAGCTCCGAGATCCAGAAGTCTTTCTCCTCTCCAGTCTGGACTGATTTGGAGAAGTTGGCGAAATTGGTCCTGTGAGAAAACAAACATGGAGCCTCGGCCCAGAAACCTATTAATAGGCAACAAAGAAATAAGTGTTGTTGCAATAGTAATGACAACTGTACTTATACCTGTTATAATGCTGGTGTATATAGCCTAAGCTACAGTTGCAATCAAAATGATTCGACCCCCGTTGCAAATCAGGTTTATTGTCAAAATGTACAGACTTTCAGCTGTTTGTAATGAACAAATCAAACAAAAGGAACTGAAATAGCTCAACACAATCTTTTCCCGCTCTTCATGAGCTATATCCTCCAGTTCAGTAATATTCTCGGCTTTGCGTGCTGCAACCACCTTCTTCAAATCCCACCAGAGATTTTCTATGGGGTTCAAGTCAGGTGACTGAGATAGCCCTGTAGAATCTTCCAGGATGACTTCTGCAACCAAGCTTTTGTGGAATTTGATGAAAGCTTGGGATCATTGTCCTGTTGGAAGGCCCAGTGACGCCCAAGATTCACCTTCCTCACAGACCTCAAAGTTTTCTCCTAGGATTTCCTGATACTTGAGTACAATGAATCCATCTTGCCTTTTGCACGCTGCAAGTTTCCAGTGCCAGAGGATGCAATGCAGCCCCAGAGCATCACCGAGCCACCGCCATACTTGACTGTGGACAGAGTGTTCCTTCTTCATTCTTCTTCTTCCAGACATACAGATGATCCATCACGTCGAAAAGTTCAAGTTTTGTTTCATCATGCCACAGAACAGAATCCCAAAACTTCTGTGGCTTATTTATATGGTTTTGAGCAACTTTTCTTGTGCTTTTGGGTCAGTAGTGGTGTATATCTTGGAGCTTTACTGTGCTCACTGAAACCTCAGTGTCTGTTGCCACCAAGTCTTGCTGCAGGTCTTTTGCAGTCACTCGAGGGTTTTTACACAACCGGCCTCCTCAGAAATCTGCTTGCAGCCGTTGATAGCTTCCTTTTTCTGCCCCGTCCAGGTATTTCATACATTTTCTTCCCCTAGCCAGTTTAGATATTGCATGTGTTCCAGCTCAAGCACACCAGCTGCAATTAATAAAGCCCTTGATGATTTCCATCAGGTGTGCTTGAGAAAACACTTGTTTTGCATATTTGTGCGGGATTCTCTTCAGGGGGTTGCGTAATTTTGAGACTGGAGAGGTCATTATAAGTTGCATTTTCAGTTGAATCTGGGGAAACCCTTTGAAGCATGCATTGTGTTGAACAAGTTTGATTCGTTCATTTTAAAAACAGCTGAAAGTCTCTACATTTTGACAATAAACCTGATTTACAATGGGGGTCGAATCATTTTTGTCTACAACTGTACGTGTATAAAAAAATTAAAAATAAAAAATAATAAAAAAGGAGGTATCAATAAGAAACCTCAAAGAGCTACAGGGTGTCCCAAAAGTCTCCATTTTAGCCGAATGTTATCCAATTTTTTTCTTCACACATTATATATTTTCAGAAACGCCTTTGAAAAAGAACCGGAGAACGTATAGAAATCATTCTCATGGCTGGACCGGGAAGCTGTCGCAATGCTACGACAGACTTGAACAGGAAACGTGGCGAACACATCGCACATGACCCCGTCGCCAAACATTGTAACGAATTCGGAAAGAAGCGCATGAAGTGTTGCCGGCCAACCGAGAACATCCAGTGACGAAGACACGACGATGTGGTTCTGGCAAACATAGTCCCCTGTGTGTGAAGACTTCTGGGACACGCTGTATTAAGAAATAAAACTCCGTACCCATTGATGGAGGTCCTGGAGACAATGGGGCTGAAGATGGTGGAGAAGACGGAGTGATAGAGCTGGGTAAAGACCCAGCCAGATTTCTCCACACTCCTCTGAAGGAAAGCTTGAGTTTCCTCGTCTAACTGACTCTGCACAAACAAGGGCTGAATTTTCTCACCTAACAGGTCAGGAGAGCAGCGATACCACTGGGGGAAATAATCATAATAGTAATAATAATAATAATCATAATAATCATAATCATCATCATCATCTATAATCTATTGCTGTAAAGGTTGATGGGATTGCTTGAATGAATAACAAACTATCCAGCAAAGTTCATTCCCAAACCAACAAGGAAGGGAAGTGAGGATGAGACATTTGAAGAGTTTCTTACCTCCTGCACTCCATGTGCATTTAAATCCGAGCCGGTGAACGCGTTCGTGAAAAGCGTTCGTGTGAGAGGACTCCGCGAATACTTTCCCACCCACATCCTCCGAGCTACTAAAAGAACTGAAACGTAGAACACCACCCAAGCACCAAAAAGGAGTGTCCTCATCTGTGGAGAACACATTCCAGTGAGAACAGGTCAGGGAACAACAGAGGACTCTGAGTGTAATCACAAATATGTGGACTTTCAGGCACCTTCAATCCTACAAACCAACCAACCTGCAGGCGTGGTGCGGCTGTAACGGCCACATCCACATCATCTGTCTGGATAATCCTTAAAACAAATAATACATGCCCGAGGACTGTTTCGAGTAGAGTCGTATAGCTCCAAGCACAGAGGAATGGCAAGACACCAGCTGTGGAAGACTTTTATTTCCTGTGTTACACGTAAATGCGTCCGTCAAAAACAACTACGACTCCCACCACCAGATGGAGTCGTTTTATTTCCTCTTTTTTTCTTCTTCTTTTTTTCTTTTTTGGATGATATGTAATTGTAGATTCATAGTATACACAGGAAAATTACCAGTCCATTGGACTCATATAAACACTCTGGGTGTTAATTCAACACTAGGGATTTTACTGTGTACTGTATATCCTAAGCTATCTTTATATAGTATCTGCATATTACCTGTATATACACTGTGTTTTATCCATGGATGGTGCATACATCCTTCCATCCATCCACCCATCTTCTACCGCTTACTCCTTGATCAGGGTCACTTGGAACCTGGAGTCTATCCCAGGGAGCATTGGGCACAAGGCAGGGTACACCCTGAACAGGATACCAGTCCATCACGGGGTTCACTCACATACACACTCACACATCCATTCATACACACCAATCAGCCTACCATGCATGTCTTTGGACTGGGGGAGGAAACCGGAGTACCCAGAGGAAACATGCAAACTCCGCACACACATGACCCTGGAGGTGTGAGGCAAACGTGCTAACCACTAAGCCACCGTGCGCCCACAATTTACATCCATCCATCCATCCATCCATCCATCCATCCATCCATTTTTTTATAAATGATGTTTCAGCGCTTTTTGGACACAAAATACTACAGTATATCTAGAAGAAAAAAAAGAGCAATTAGGATTAGTTAAAATTTTTAGAGTTCTTCCCTTCTGGGAACATCATTTTTTTTAATGTAATGAGGTCAACCTGTACTTGCTTTGTGTCCGTCCAATTAAACGTGCTCTAAAATGTATATGTCCCCGCGGGTGAGTTTTGCTCTACAGTAGCAGCTTACAGCGTAGACCATTCCTTTTCTCTTGGTTGCTGGAGAAAAATGGTTGGAGTTTATTCATTTTGATTAGGGTGGAGTTTGTACAAGTCTGCAGGTCTGAGAAGTGTATTGCTACCTCAGAGTGACCAAGAATGCTTTGGCGTTTTTTATATACACAGTCGGGGCTTCTCCATCAGTAACAGGAAGTAGGCTAATATCATTTTATCTACCGCTCAGATGCATCACATACCTACAGGGTTACTATAGAAAGTACTAGGGTTACTACTAGATAGCAGCCTATAGCATAAGTGTTATAGCTGCTCAATTTAATTTTGTTAGAGGCTATATGTCGTTAATAATGTCCCATAATTTTTGACATGATTCATTTCAGTTTTGGTGTGATGGTTTCATTTGTTTTCGCATCTTGAAATTTTCACACGGAGGGCATGTGGCGTTATCTTTCTCATGTCGTTTTCTTTCTCCACCTGCTTCATTTATTTTACTGTTCATTTTTCATTATTAATGTATTTTCACGTGTCCATTTTTCCACATGTACCACATTTAGTTTTGTGGGGGTTTTTTTTGCTATGGTATGTACCAATTGAAAAACTTGATCAAAGCACACTTAAAGCTGGTTCGAGATTACAGCGGTCCTTAAACGTCATCACACTGTAACATCTTGGCCAAATACTACAACAGATTATGTGATAACATATGATTCTCCATGTCAGATTATACTAGGGGTTCGCAACCGTTTTTGTGAAGTGACCCACTATTTAGCTTAACCTTAATAATGAATAATTACTAGTGAGAATATTAACATAATTGATTGTGCCCTGCGATGGACTGGCACCATGTCCAGGGTGTACCCTGCCTTGTGCCCGATGCTTCCTGGGATAGGCTCCAGGTTCCCCGCGACTCTGAAGCAGGAATAAGCGGTTGAAGATGGATGGATGGAACACAGATTTCAAACATTTAATCATACACCTTCAGATCAAAAGCTTTTTAAGATCATGAGAAACATTTCAGTCTCCAAACGTTTGACCAGTAGTGTGTGTGTGTGTGTATATATATGTATATATAGGCATTTATATTTATTTATATATATATATATATATATATACACACACACACACAAAAGTCTGGAGACTGGAATGTTTCTATAAACATTATGTAGACTGAAATGGATCTATAAAAAATACACACACGCACACACACACATATATATATATATATATATATATATATATATATATATATATATATATGTGTGTGTGTGTGTATTTATATATATATATATATAATCTGGTACATCTTATTTCACTATAGTCCCACCTGGCTTACTCTGTTGCTGACATCACAAAATAAAATTTTAAAAATGACGTGTTAGATTATACCTGTACTCTGTACTCCTTTCAGGTTCACACATATAATTAGGCTACTTAGACAGGTGATAAACTTGGCACAGATTGCATCACAGCATTATCTGAGGTACAGAGACCGCGCCACGTTGATCTCCTCCTTCCTGCTCTCCTGAGAGAGAGAGCGAGAGAGTGAGAGAGAAAGATCCAACATCCTGTGTTAAGAGTGAACATACTCAGAGTAAGTAAATGAACATCATATAGCAAGTGGAAAATTTGTGCTTTTAGAAATAAGAGATGCACTACTGTAGCACTTTGCTTTAATATAACATACAAAGTTTTTCTGCTTCTCTGAAAGAAGATGCTTACAGACGTGATCGCAGAGGAAGAATTCGAGATTAAAGAGGAAGAACTGTGGTATGACCACCGAGATCTGGAGCATGGTAAAACAGCTTATATTTCTATTTTCAGCACAGCTTAAATTATATTTATATTTTACACTCAATTACTATTATTATAAAGAACAATGCAGGCATTAAATGGCATCTAATAGGCATTTTTATTTATATTAGTATAAGTATTAAAGGTAATGTTATTTGATCTCCTTGCTTCACTTTTGAAGACACGTTATTTTTACGCTCGGAGAGAACGATTTGTTTGAACAAAAATGTAGGTATCTGTTACGGAATCGTGGTTTTCTTGCCATGACAGTTCACATAGCTGACAGATTGCACCACATCCTGTGACAAGTCAATTTTCACAACTCATGAAAAAGACTTGAGAAGAAGGTGCACTGACAGGTCATTGCTTAAGTGGAGAAACTAAATCACTGAATTACCAAAAAAGACTTGAAAGTACTAAAATACTTCCCAATGAGCAAATCTTCTTGTCTCCACAGCAGCATTTGATGTGAAGTTATATGCACCCCATTTAATTTGAATAATCTTGTTGCCATGATGGCCTTGTATCAGCTCTCAACAGAAACATGCTCTTGTATCTTGTTTGGTTCGTATCACACTGTCTTTCTATGCACAGATCTTCATTTGGCCGCTGAGCTGGGCAAAACCCTCCTGGAGAGGAATCATGAACTGGAGGAAAGTCTTCAGGAGACGTACGCCACCAATCAAGAGCAGCTACAGGAAATCGAGGTACTGACAAAGGGCCATGAAGCATCATGTAGCGTGTAGGACTCCTTGTTTTTTACCCTCATGAAGGATTCTTCCATATGCATTGCACATTTAAAAAAAAATTTTTTAATTAATTGCCATTAATCCAAATCAACGTTCAGAGAACACAGATTTATTTTTTATACCAACTACAAAACACTGATCTACCAAGCCATTAATAAAAAGAAATAATAACTATGTGGTATCTTTCAAGGGCTAAGCGTGTCACGATAAACTAATGGTTGTGTACAGTGATTGATTCATATGTGTTTCTGAAAAATTCAACCTTAACATCACAGGTTTGTAAAGTACTAAGACGGTTTAATGAGGTCAGTCTTTGTTGCTGAGATATGGAGAGTGAGGTGCAAAAAAGACTCAGATATACAGACACAGGATGTGTGTTTAGTAACTAGGTTTATTTCATTTTTTCTGTGTGACTTAGCACTACTGATAAGAGTAACAATATACCTTATCACGCAGTACAGTACAGTAATATAAATGATATTACCCACTGGACCCCACAGATAATGTGTATTGTAAATCATTGAGAAACTACACACCTGAAAGTGTCTTTACAAGATTAAATATCTATGAGTAATAGAACACAAATAGATTTTCTAAGATGTTATGCTTTTGTTCAGCATTTATCTAAGCAGGTGGAAATGCTCAGGTCAGTGAATGATCAGCACGCGAAAGTCTATGAGCAACTAGATACGACTGCACAAGACTTGGAACAGAACAACCAAAGACTCGCCCTGGAAAACCGCTCAGCCCAGCTTAAGATCGAGGGGTAAGGGAGACTTTCTGTTCTTTTTTCTTTTCTTTTCTTTACATAATTCACATTGAAGTACATCTACATCAACTGTAAAGAGTATGTAATGAAGTTCATCTTTAGCAACTGCTTTATCATGGTAACTGGTCTTAATATGGGAACACACACACACACACACACATTCACACTAGAGGTACACCTACCAGCATGTTTTTTGCAAGGTGGGAGGAAACCAGAGAACCTGGTTCTTAGTTTTAGAGGAAACCTATTGTTGTTCTTAGTTTTGGAGGAAACCTATTGTTGTTCTGAGTTTTAGCGGAAACCCATGTTTGATTTTGAGTTTTGGAGGAAACCCATGTTTGGTTCTGAGTTTTGGAGGAAACTCATGTTCGGTTCTGAGTTTTGGCGGAAACCCATGTTTGGTTCTCTGGTTTGGAGGAAACCCATGTTTGATTTTGAGTTTTGGAGGAAACCCAAGTTTGGTTCTGAGTTTTAGCGGAAACCCATGTTTGGTTCTGAGTTTTAGCGGAAACCCATGTTTGGTGCTGAGTTTTGGAGGAAACCCATGTGTGGTTCTGAGTTTTGGAAGAAACCCATGTGTGTGCAGGTTTCCTCCAAAACTCCAAATAGTAACCCGAGCTAAGGATTGAACCTCAGAGCTGTGAGGCGACAACATTACTTCCTGCATACCATGTAGTGTTACTTAACATTTGAAATTCTGTGCAGGCTTACAGAGACCATAAACAGCTTGCAGGGTCAGGTGGAGGAGCTGCAGAGGGAGATCAAGAAGATGACACCAGATCTGCTGGAGCCAGAGAAGCCAGCCATCAAGTAAATATCTTCCAATAACCTGTGAATGGTGTCTTGCTAATCTACATGAGACAACCCTGCAAACCATTAGTGTTATATAGACTCATCAAAACTGGACAGCTGAAGACTTAAAAAAGACCAGATGATTTTTCCCTCTAATCTTCCACTCTCCAGTTTGTGTGAGTCTCTGTCCATGATCTCCTCAGATTAATGTTCTTTGCTGACTGGAGTGGAACCTGATGTGGTCTACTGCTGTTGTAGCCCATCCACCTATTTTGGGCTACAACATGATATTTTGTGCATGCTGAGATGCTTTTCTGCTCACCATATTTGTAAAGAGTGATTACATGAGTTACTATATCCTTCCATTTTCTTCAGACCTCTCTTATCAACAAGGCGTTTCCACCCACAGAACTGTCACTCACTCTGTGTCTTTTGTTTTTCACACCATTCTGTGGAAACTCTAGAGACTGCTCAAACTAGTCCATCTGGTACCAACAGCCATGCCACAATCAAAGTCACAGAGATCACATTTGTCCCCCATTTTTATTGTTTGTTGTGAACATTAACCAAAGCTTTTGACCTGAATCTGCATGATTTAAAGCATTGTGTTGCTGCTACATAATTGGCTGATTGGATAACTGCATACATGTGCAAGTGGTCAGTGACAGAGAGCGTTATTTCCCTTTTGATAGATCTAATTAATCAAAAACAGTTTTGCTTAGTTGTATTAACACTTTATTGTCATTCTTTACCAGCTAGTTCTCATTATCCAATTCTAATTAGCATTCATTTTTCCATTAGTCTGACATATAGCTCTGTATATTTCAGGTACACACCCAATGAGCATGCCGTATGTGCGAGGACTCCCACTGTAGAGGAAGATGAATGGGAAGAGGAAGAGCACATAGCCCTTTTGCACTCAGTGCACTCACTGCAGGCCCAGCTGAATTTAGAGCGAACCCTAAGAGAGACTGCTGAGCAGGAGACCGAGGCTCTGGCCCGAGAGATGAGTGAGCTGGAGCCACGTGTGAGTCTGCTGGAAGGCTATAAGGCTCGCCTGGCTGAGGTGGAGGTTGAAGTCGAGGAACTACGGCAGCTGTTGCGTTCCAATTCAGTCTCACGCATGCTTCCAGGCACTCTGTTCTTCCCTTCAGAGGAGGAAGTGAGTGAGATGTGGGAGACAAGCCAAGTACTGAAGCGCTGCAACAACCAGAGGCAGCTGCTTGAAGCTGGCAGCAAGGATGAGGACCTGAGAAATGGAGAACACCCTGATGCCTACAGGGGGCATTTAGTGACCATGCAGAGCCACGGCATGTCACTGCTAAACGAGGTGGACGCTCAGTACAACGCTTTACAGAGGAAATACAATGCACTTCTGCGCCGCTGTGAAGATGGGTCGCGGTCACAGTGCGACAAAGCTGTGCAGACAGCCACAGTCAATCAGTGCTCAGTCACACAGACCAGTTCTCAGGACTGTGCTCAGCTGCCTGAATACAAAACACTCTTCAATGAGATTTTCACTTATATACAGAACAGCAAAAAGGACTTGTCAAGTTAAATGCAGGTCAATACTGTGCACTTCCCATATTCAAGTTCCCAAGACTGTTTGATTTGTCCTCCAAATATCTTTGGAATTGCCTAATCTCCCAGCAGGCATCAGGTATAATAAGGCAGTGAGGGGAATTAAGGGTCTGAATTAACTGGAATCACAAAGGAATAAGGATATTTAAAGCACAGCCAAGCTAGAGCTGAAGATCTAACATTTTATTGCCGAGATAGACCTAATTGAGAATTATGATCTCCCTTTAAGTCTTTTTCTGCTGTACATGATCTTTTTTGAATCATTTTTGCTCATTATTTTACAGTCAGGTCCATACGTATTTGGACGGCGGTACAACGTTCGTAATTTCACCTCTGTACACTGCCACAATGGATCTGAAACGATGCAACCGAGATGTGCTTGAAGTGTAGACTTTCAGCTTTAATTCAAGGGCTTTAGCAATAATATCGCATGAACCGTTTAGGAATTAGTTGCTCCATCGTCACCAGCTCAAAAGTAATTTGACAAACGCGTAATAATAAATATTAGGATAATTTTTTTTATATTTGGATACATATCCTTTGCCGTCAGTGACTAGCTGAAGTCTGGAACCCATGGACATCACCAAATGCTGACCGGACTGTATGTACTGCTGATGTTTTAGTGGAGCTGTCACAAAAAGGTTTATAGAAAACAGTAGTTACTCTTTGATTCAGGATTTAAGAAAACCTTTGTCTGGTTTCTTCAAAGAGGTCACAATAACTCTACCTGAGGCTCAGATATCAGCTGTGGTCATTATTTTGTAAATTTATCAGGTTTATGAAAACACAATATATTGAGCATGTCTTTAGTAGGTATAATCAGTAAAGAAATGTTAAAGTTAAATGTGATGCTTGTAATGTTAAATGTGAAGTTTTATTTCAAAAAGAAAAAAAATCTGTGTGTTAAATATATTTGGAAATGACTAGGTATTCAAGGTTTTCAAAACATGAAAGCACTGATACTCTTGCATCCACCAAAGTCCACATCTTTAGGATGTGTTTAGCATTACACTAGGCAAACACACTGTATGGCCAAAATTATGTGGACACCTGACCATCACACCTATACAAGCTTGTTGGACATCCCATTCAAAAATATACCATATAGTGTATATACAGACAGGTAACACATTAAAGGAGAACATCAAGTGTCTTAGAACAGCTTTAAGGCACAGATTCTACAAGTTTCAGGAACTGTACTGGACTAATGAACACTATTCTTCCTAACGATATTTCCTCAGTTGGTGATTTGATAATGGAGAGTGCTATAACATGACACTCCAAAATCTCCTATAGGTGGTTAGTTCGGATGAGATCGGGTGACTGTAAAGGCCATAAGCATACGATTTACATAATTTTCATCATAAAAACCTTTCAGCAATGCTTCGTGCACTACTGATGGGGGTGGGGTTTTCCTGGAAGAGACCACTCCCATCTGGATAGACATGATTCATCACAAAATAAAGGTTATTAATCAAAATCAAAAAATCGTTGTACTGATTTGTAGTGGCTCCTCTGTCTGCGGGGACCAAGGCCCCCGTGGTGGTCTATGGTTAGCACATTTGCCTTGCAATTCCGGGGCTGGGGGTTCGAATCCCACCTCCGGTTTCCTCACCCAGTCCAAAGACATCTTCTTGGTAGATTGGCATTTCCAAATTGTCCATAGTACCACCCCAGAGTTTCCTTGGATATGTGAGCCCGTGTTGGATAAGCAGTACGAGAAATGGACAGATGGACCTGTCTGTATTTACAGAAACATAAAAAGCTTACAAAGACACACTGGAAACAATTCTTTTTTTTCAGTGTTTATTGAGCATAATGTTCCAAGAAAACAGCTAACTTCCATTTTTAGGTCAAAACTGTTCGATATTTGGTGACGTGTCCATTTATTTATGAATATGTGGAATGATTAAAATGAACGAACAGGATCCAGGCATATCATAACATTAGAAAAGAAAAAAAGAGAATGGATATAAAGCAAAGGTTCTTTTGAACCACAAGAGTACGTTTAAATGTAGGTAATATTTCCCCTGAAAATAAATTAGAGGCACTTTCACATGTCCTTAAACCAAAAAAAACCTCAGAACATGCAGAACACTCGCTTCATCACTAAAACCAAACCCACACTTGCAGTTCATACAGTCATCAAGCAGCACACTTAACTGCCGGGACATCCACAGGCCCTCCAATGACATTCAAGATCACACTGAAGAAAATTATTTACCTTTGAGTTAGTACTGAATACGCGAATGACCAAAAAAATGGAAAGAAAAGAGAATCAATCGGGGGTAGAGACAAATTTTCAAACTAAGCTTTTCACATACATCTCTTTCCTTCCATTACTTCTTTAACTAGACGCTGTGTAGGATCCGGTGGATCTCAAGCCCTTTTGTATGAAATGGTGAGGTGTCCTGCAAGTTTCCACAAGATCTGATTTTGGCTACGCTCAGCTACGTGTCCATGAAGGTAAACAAAAGCAAGGTCCTGGAGCAGCGATGGTGGGGAGGGGCTTTTTAATCCTCCAAAGCCAGTCCTCTCTAGCTGGGGGTAGTGACTGATTTGTGTGTTGGCTCCATCTCCCCCATACAGAGAAAAACCCAGAGAGAAGTTTGTTTTATTTTGATTGACAGGATCCCTAGGGCTCCTCTTCCTACTGTCACGACTGCACGGTGCCCTTCAGGTACCACATTCCCCCTAGGCTGATGCAACATTCCTAGAACAAAATAATAAATGCACCTGATAAGTCAGCTTACAGTCAATTTACAAATGGGTGTAGAGGCAGGGGGGTTTTGGGGTTGTCTAATGTTTATTTGATACCTTAAGCAGCCGGTCCACGTCAGCCTTGGTGACAGCATCACCGAGCTCCTGTGTGAGTCGGGTCTGAATAATGTTTCTCCTTACACGATAGTTCTTCATAAAGATCTCAAACAGAACTTGGCGGTGCTAGATGGGACAAACACGAGCAGGAATTTCAGACCAAAAGCAGAGGTAAACAAAATCAGTGACAAAAAATCAAAAAATATTTCATTGCTAAGTAGCAGGTTACACAAATAGCCACAGTGGCAAATAATGGCAAAGTGGGGGGGGGGCAACAGTGCTGCAGTGTTACCTTATCAAACGTTTCACCATTCTCCCACAAGCCAAAGACTTTCTGTTCGTCTGCACTAGCACTGCTCTGAGGGGGAAACTGGAGAGAAAGAAAGATGACATTTTAAAGAGAAAAAAGAAATAAATCAAACAACTTTACATAGATAGGACAACAACACGACAGAGAAGATTGCGAGTGCCTAGAAAACAATAAAGGAAAGAGATATGAAAAAGATACAAGAAATAAATAATAAGCTCTAATATGAGACAGAAACAGATGAGAGATATGAGAAAGAGGTATGAAAGAGAAACAGAGGAGATATTAGACAGATGAGAGAAAGATATACAAGAGAAAAAGAGATGAGCGAGAAAGGTATGAGAGATATAAGAGAAAGTGGTGCAAGTATCAGAAAGAGACAGAGAAAGAGATAAGAGAAGTCTAAGAGAGACAAGAGAAAGAGAGATATATAAGAAAGTGATGCAAACGCAAGAAAAAGATAGAGAGAAAGAGATGAGATTAGTGAGATGGGTATAAGAGAAATATGAGAGAAAGAGATGAGATATTACAGAGAAACATATGTAAGAGAACGTGATAAAAACCTGAGAGAGACATAAAAGATGTGAGATACAAGAGAAAATGATGAGAGAGAAAGATATCAGATAGACAGGGAGAAAGATGAGCAATATGAGAAGTTAGAGCAGAGGAGAGAGAGGAGTTACAGTAGAGCAGATATGAGAGAGAAAAAGATAAGTTACAGCAGAGACAGATGAGCAGGAAAGAAATCAGAGAGAAAGATATGAGGGCAAGAGAAAGATGAGAGAGAGAGAGAGATAAGTTAGAGCAGGAGAGAGAGAAAGATGAGAGTGAGAAAGATTTGAGAGAGAGAGAGAGAAAGCTATGAGAGGGAGAGAGAGAAGTTACAGTAGAGAAGGAGAGAGATACGAGAGTGAGAAAGAGATATGAGAGAGGGAGAGAGAAGTTACAGTAGAGCAGGAGAAAGAGGTGAGAGATAAGTTAGAGCAGAAGAGAGGGAGATGAGAGAGAAAGAGAGATGAGAGAAGTTAGAGCAGGAGAGATATATATGAGATGAGAGAACACTATGGGAGAGGGAGAGATAAGTTACAATAGAGTAGGAAGGAGTGAGAGAGAGAGAGAGAGAGAGAGAGAGAGATGAGAGGGAAAGAGGTATGTGAGACATGAGAAAGAGCTTCACAAAGAGTTACCCAAGCTCAGGATCCAATAAGGTTTCTCCAGTTACCCTGGAGATAATTTATATAATGCACAACATACAAGTCTAATTCAGTGATATTAATCTTTATTTATTTATTTATTTTAAATCCAGGCCAAACAAGACAACACAATGACACTGAAAATATAAAACACTGAAAAGTGCATTCTAGCTCGGGCCTTGTGTGTTGAGGTTTGTATCTCGGAATAAGCCGTGGATAGAAACACTGTAAATCAGACTGCCGCATCCCAAAAGCACCTTAAACTGATCAACACACACACCACGTCAAACAAGAAGGTATAAGCTTGAGGATTACAGTAAAGTCCGTTAACATGCACAGACAGGAGACTCTGCTCCACTCCCAAAGGCATTAGTGTCAAGTTTACTGGTAATGAGCTTTGTCTCCATTAATAGTAAGTAGAACTCAAGTCTTCCTGTCCTACCCTTCACACCCTAAACGCAAAGCATAGGATGATGCCTAAAACACACAAACCTGGATTAGGCTACACAATGTGGACAACCAAAGACAACAGGTGATTGTCTAGTGCAGAGGTTCTCAAACTTTTGTAACTAAAACCCTCCCAAGCCTCCCCTATCCCGCCATGTTCTGAAAACGCTAACGCACCGCTTATCTGCCTCTGAACGAGCAGAGTGCGAGCGGCTCCAGGATTTTACTTAATTGCGTTTTATTTCGCTTTAAAAGAGACCAAAAATCCAAGAAGGAATTTCTTCTTCGTTAGTGGGGAAAACAGATCATTAAAACGTATGCCTCACGCACTATTTGTTTAGTCGACTATAGAATCAGCTTTCTCTATTCCGAAATACTTTCAGACTACCAACTGTACATTTAACCTGATTTCTATACTATCTGCCTCACTGTTATTCCACAGCCCTGATTAGTTGAGCTCCCGAGTGCAATTATGCAAATTAGGTGAACCACAATAAAGTCTATGTAAAATTCTTCATACAAACACATTATTGGAAGCAACCATGGCTAGTTTCATGCAAGAGTATCATCTCCTGTTATAGGACACTCTTAGCGAGTTTCTCTCCCTAACAGAACACCCCTGTGCGCAACACCCCTCAACAGAACACGGATGAGAAGTGGGTCTCCAAAAGCACGTTCAAAGTGTTGCCGAGTATCATTGTATCAAATTACCTTTATCTATCGGTCGCACTCTGACTCTTCAATCTGTTGCGTGTTTAAAGCAGACTGTTGCTTAAGTGACTCAAAAAAGGAGAAGGTACGTGACTCAAAAAAAGGAGAAGGAAACGCTCGAGAAATACAATCTAGCGAGAGAAAACAGTTACTAATTATTTCGTTCAGAATCCACTGTTTTATAAGCAAGACGAAAAGAAATGTATATGCACTTTAAGGACCAGTCTAATGTGATGTAGAAATCTTTGCATTAGCAGGAATGTAGCATAACATGGAGGTGAAATCAGCGGTCTGTTTATTTAAATGCGAAAGTGCAGTAAAAATATGTTGAGCACAAGGTCTTGAAATGTACTCACAGGCACTAGGATCTGTTTGCAGTGGCTGTGGAGGATCGTGTCCTGGAGCATGCGGTCTGTGACGTGGCCGAACCGGCTGTGCCCTGTAGGAAGGCTGGCCAGGTGCAGGTTGAACAGGCGTTTAACCTCGCTGAGGCACAGCACAAAGTGTTTCCGGAAAGTGCTCCGTATAAAGTCTTGGAGCTCCGGGGTAGGGGACTGCGCTGCCCCGTACTCACTGCGGAGGTCCGTGTTAGGGGAGTCTGATGAGGGATAACCGTTGACTGAACCGTTTTGAACAGAACTGGACATGTCCATAGGCTCCTCAGAGTCGCTCATGGGTTCTTCTTTAATCTGCACCGTTGTATTAGTTCCACCAGAGCCAGAAGACACAGAGGCTGCCTTCAGTCTTTGGGCATCCAAGTCTTTCTGCAGAGAGGTACGACGCTCCCGTGCATTCTCTCGTGCCGCCTTGAGACGCTGCTCACCGCTAACATGAACCGAGTCTGTAGCACACACAAAAATATATATGGACTTGTTCGTAAGACAGATCTAGCAAAGACAAAGGTCTACAAGAAAGCAGCACTGAAAGACAAAATGGAGCTAGTTTACGGAGTTCAGATAAATACCCATTTGCGCATCCTTCTTGTGCAGGAAGTCCTCCTTTGAGAAGTTGAAAACTTTTTCTAACCTGCAAAATCACAAACGTGAATACACTCATTACACCAAATAAGAGGCATCGCTTGTTCTGTACGCACCATAAACCCACTAACTCGTCAACAAGCATTAATTTCACAATTCATTTTACTTGTTCTGGATGCCCAGCCACAGCATGTGCTGTCTCTGAGCCACATCAGGATGCTTCTTGACAAAATCGTGGTCAGAAGGCAGCAGGAACTCCCAGCCTCGGTTTGCTCTGGGAACAGCCATCTGTTCCAAAAAGTCCTTGACGTCCTCAGGAGGCAGCTGAAAGAACCATAAAAACCATGTGGCCCATTTGGCACAAACACAAACAAATTCAAACATACAGTGGATGTAAAAAGTATACACACCATTGTAACAGAAAATGACATTCAAACTCATGTTCAAAAGTATTTATCATACAGCTGTCAGTGAAATGATTCTGATTAACCCCCAAATAAAGACCAGCTGTTTCTGTAGAACCTTCTTGGTTCTGACTGCTGAAGCCATGGTCCACAAAAACAGGTATAATTAATTCCATAATTCCAAAAGGTATGTTTGGCACAATAAAAGCACATCACCAAAAGACCACAAAACCCACGATGAAACATGGTGGTGGTAGCATCATGCTTTAGGCCTGCGTTTCTTCAGCCAGAACTGCAGGTTTTATTAAGGTGGAGGGAATCATGAATAGCTACAAACACCAGTCGATTTTCAGGTGTCTGCTAGTGAGCTGAATAACCCTACATCCAAATCAACAAAGCAATGGCTTCACCAAATTGAAGACCAATTTTTTTTGAATGACTTAGCCAGAGCCCAGACCTGAAGCCTGATAGATTGTGAAAATACTGCCAAATCAGTCAAAGTGTGCCACGCTGACCTCTACACAAAAAGATGGAGTGCTTCAACAAAGTATTAGTTTATGGGTAATTTATGAGTCGTCGTCCCCCCCCCCCACAAAAGGTTTCGGATTGCTTTTCACTTTATTCGTATATGTTACAGTTGCACATTAAAGGTGGGAAAATATCTGTAATGATTTCTCTTTTGGTCCATTCTTTACCTTCACAAAAACATGCCATTTTAATAGGGGTGTGTAGACTTTTTATATATCCATTATATACCGGTAATCTGTTTTAAGGTTATAAACGGCTTGACCTTTACAGACCACATTTCAACAACTGCACAGTCCTGAATGTCCATTCTGTACAACATCAAGAAAATCAGACCCTATCTCACCGAACAGGCTACACGACTACTAGTCCAGGCTCTTGTCATATCAAAACTGGACTACTGCACTGCACTACTCTCAGGCCTCCCAGCCAGCTCCATCAAACCCCTTCATATGATTCAGAATGCAGCCCAAGAGAATCAATGTCACACCCCTCTTCATCTCCCTCCACTGGCTTCCTGTAGCCACCCATATCAAATTCAAGGCTGTGATCCTCATGTACAAGACCTATCTTGTACATCTTGACCTATCATCATCCGACCTACCTTTGTAAGAGCAGCGACCTCTTTTCTCATGAGCGAGCGCTCGTTTGTGAATCTCCACATCTACAAAAAAAATAAAAAAATTAAAAAATCAGTGCAAACAGACTTTTATTTATGCGATTGCACTCACTGGCCAGCAAAACCCGATGGTATCGTCACGTTCAAAAGACAGCAAACGGTCTCGGAACATAAGACAACCGTATGTAATCGGATAAAAGCGAGTCAAATCAGTTTCACAGTGTAGTGATTTTGTATTTTGCGTGAACTCACCACAAAGTCGCGGCCCCTACAGAGCACCTCTGCAGGCACGCCACTGTGCGGACTGCACGTGGACTTGGGATACAGAACGTCGCTGAAAAACAATCATTCACAAGAATCGCTTTTAAACAAGCCGTCGTACATGCGTGAAGTGTGATACACGCATCTACTCAACGCCTTATTAAACAAATAGTCGGCAAATAAAGGCGCGGCGATTTATTTTAACATCAATTACTTTATTATACCGAGCGATTTATTATGTTTAGGACAAAGACAACACGCACCTCTTGACAACCCAGTTTCCCTGGACGAGCATCGCCACCTGCTGTATGCAGCGCAGTACTGCAGTGGAGTCTGTGCCCGAAGCAAGCAGCCCCATCAGATTGGCAAACGGCATGACCTTGACTGAAGCAATTAAGCAAATAAATATCAAATCCTGCAATACGAAAGGTCTTGACGGGTTGAATTAGAATATGTACTAAACCTACCGTTTTTCATCAAGGTCTTCACCTGATCTCCAAGTGGCAACGTACGTAGTTGGGCCATAGAAAGCACATTACTAGGTCCCATTGGCTTAACCCTAAGACGGAACATTTTTACAGCTTTTTAAAATATTACTGAGAGAACCTGAAGGAAATTTAGGGACAGAGGGATTTTTACTTACACTTTTTCTTCTGTCAGTGGAGGCATAAGCATGGCCAGATACTCACTGGTAAAAGAAAAGACTGATTAGCTTCGCAATCCAAACAACTATATATGTTGCTTGCCTTTATACTGTATGATGACAACTTTACAGAATGCTTTTAATCCCTAAATTAATTCTACTTAGGGTTTTTCCTGGAAATTAAACAGGAATCAAAAACATTAATTCTTGCTGCCAACAATTTTACAATAGATATGAAAATAATAGAACACTTTCCAAAAATATTGACTTTCTATTCGAGGTCAGGTTGGCATCCGGGGGTGGAGGGTGTTTAATTTCCTGCATTTTATGCTTTTATCACACATGCTGATAAGACCACGAGTGTATCCGGTACATATTTAAATCAAGCCACAAAGGTTGACACTGTGGTATATAAAGTAAGGCTTTTAGACAGCCTTTAGCAGCCATTTAAACGGCCCGTTTAATCAGGCATCTTACTTTTTTTAATCGAAAGGGCTTACAGATATTTATTTATTTAGTTAGTTTTAACACCATGCCAGCAACCTGACTGTTCACATGGCAAAGAAAAGGTACATCCATAAGTATTTATGATATTAAAGAAGACACTTAAAATTTATACATGATAAAAACTGTCAAATCTGTTCAGAATATACTTAAAAAAAATAAAAAATAAATAAATCTATTAAACAGGTCTCTGAATGGAAAATGCTGTCTCTTAATTCCAAAGGATTTACAGTTCAGTAAAATGTGCTTGATGGTCTTCACCAGTCAGTAAAAATGCGTGGGTTAGTCTTGAATGGCCCAGTCTGCATCTGGTAAATGCTATTTGGTCATGTCTAGATAAAAAATTGAGAGTAATTTCTTTAGATCCTGGGGTTTATTTCTAAAAGGGCTTCCCGTGCTTGGTGGTTTAGTGGTTAGCACGCTTGCCTCGTGCCTCCGGGGTTGGAAATTCGAATCCAATCTCTGCCCTGTGTGCATTGTGTGAATGCGTGTGTGATTGTGACCTGCGATGGGTTGGGTCCAGGGTGTGTCCCCTTGTGCCCTAAGTACCTTGTCACAGGTATGGAAAATGGAAGGATGAATGGGCTTCCAAAGCAACAAAATGCAGGTGACAAACCACAGCAACTTACTTCATGTTATAAAAAAAAAAAATTTAGAAAAAAAACGTAACAAAATAAAACCTTCCAACACATCCATGAGTCCAGGACTGCTGTCTGTTTATTATGATAAATGAAAGGGTTTTTTTGCCCTATTGCGAGTTCTTCTAACGCTTGCTTACCTTGGCGTTTTCACTAATTCCGTGTTCTCAGTGGTATCCATGGCCTGGCAGTAAAGATACTGCCGTTCGTGCTCTGAGCGCCCGTCCTACAAGTTGAATGACCAAGATCAGAGAAAGCAACAGTCTAACAAAAGTTATCCAGCTAGCAGCAATCTGAACAGCTTAATCTAATCTAGTCAACCGATTTCACCATGTTTTGGTGGGCGTTATGTCACGTATCCATTAGCTACGTTGTACAGATTGAACTTAAATCATAACGGAACCTCCACCCGGCAAGAGTCATCATTACAACACCTTTAGATTACACACAAGACCAGGAGCATTGATTTAGAACTATGATACAAGTCACAGAGGCGCTTGCCAAACAATTAGAATAGTATTTTCTGTAACCAGGGTATAATCTACAATAAACAATGATGACAGCCGATTAGGCTCTGGCGCCTTAAACTCTGACTCGAAAACAGGCTGAATTATTTGGGTCACACCTACCTTTAAGCCGTGGTAGTGTAAATGGACCCACGGTTCTTCAGCCTGTTTTTTCTGCAGGAACTCGTAGGACTGGATGCGCCGCTGACGAGCCTGCTCAGACTCCGGCCTGGAAAACCTCACCTTAACCAAAGAAAAGACGGTTTCTGAAATACCTACAATACGAACCGTCACTGGAAAGCTCCATCAGAAAGGTACAGTTCGCACTAAATTCATTTCATTTCGCTGGAGCTCTTACGGTGATCTGCTTGGTGTCATCCTCCACCTCATCCTGAGAAGAGTCTCCAGCTATTAGGATACAATTGCAAGAAAATATCATACTGGTTTACACATTACAAAAATTTATAGAAATTTTGTATACAAGATGATTGACAACAAAAAAACAAATTGAGCAACAGCAGTAAACATTCATGTTTTTTTTCTTTTTATACTAACAAAGAAAAACTAAATTAAAAACATCGAAAACCCACAACCCGCCCCCCCCTGCTCATCATAAGATGATTTTTAAGCCCGCTTAAACGTTTAACAATAAAAAAATAAATAAATTGTCTACCTAACGCCGTCATCAATATTTATTTATGTCCAAGCAAATGTTGGTTCAACGTAGGTATGGGCGATATGACCAAAATGTGTCACAATGTGTCAAGACATTTCTACGATACGGATATATCACAATATACATGTTTAATAAAAAAAAAAAAAGTTTATTAAAATTTTCATTAATAATGCGTTTATATATCGCCTACAAAAATTATGGAACACTGAAGAGAAGGAAAAACTTGTTTAACATTTTTACAATTTTAATGATTCAAAACTTTCATTTGAATCCCGATTCCTGATGAATCCAGAGCGCCAGACAGAGCACCAGCCAGACAGACAGACAGAGCGCGATTGAGAGTGTGAGAGAGAGACAGAGAGAATGACTTGTCTCTCAGACAGTCCACAACTCTAACTATAAACAGTGTATTATTTTTGTATAACAGCACGGCCTGTCACGTGTTATTCCTTACATCATTTCTAACAATATCAATGTCATATGGCCAGGTATTGTCCAGCAACACTTCACAGGATAAATGAATAGAAGAGTAAAACCCAAGGCTCTCACTTACCTTCATTGGCTGCCTCCCTTTCCTTGTGTTTACTGTCAGCTTTATCTAGATATGAGAAGCTGGGCCTCATCTGCAGAATGCCCTGTAATGGCGTGAGGTGAAGCTCACCTGCCAACAATAGTCAGTCAGTCAGTCAGACAAACGTTACAACAGACGCATTAAGAGGGGCCACACACACACACACACCGTACCCTACCTTTACGAAACACTGCAGCAGCATAGCGACTGGTATTTGTTGTTGCCTGAATCGATGAGAATGTTTGCTTATCCATCATTTTACTTTAGAAAAAGAGAAGAAAAATAAATGTTTTGTTTTTTTTTTAAATCACGTTTTCATGCAAGACTCAAGGCTTTGAAAAAAGAACTCGAAGGACAAGTCTTGCATCAAATAAGGTACAAACATGGAGTAAGTGCTGGAGTCCTCCAGTGACGTGCCGTCCACGTTCAGCGCAATCTGCTCCCCTTTACTGCGGCAGTAGTTCGGACTCATGGTGTCAATCGCCACCTCAATTTCAACCTGAACATATGAATAAGACGTACAACACGTCACATGATAAAAGCAAGTTTATAAAGGGGTGAGGGTGAAAAGAAAAAAAAAAGAGAAAAAAGTCTAATACACTACAAAAGTAGCTTTACCTTTTGCTGCTTGGGTTTAATTTTGGCTGTTAAATGAGTCATGTCGTCATAGTTCATATTAGCAGGACGTACAGGATACTGTAACAGGAGACATTTGGGATATTGCATAACCACAGTAACCTTACACCGTGAAAAAAAAAACACACCACAGAAACACACAATAAGCCTTAGACGTAGTGCATGTTAACTCCTATTCCTACCTGGAACAAATACAGCTTGTCTGAAAGACTTTTGGCAAGGTACACATCCATCTTCAAGAAAGGAGGACAAAGCAAATGGAATCAGTGGTTAGTGTTTGTGGCGAGTTTAATAACACCGCTGTCATTCTCTGGAGAAATAACGACGGGTCGGAAACAGACCTCTTGTATGATGGGGTCATCCTCCTCTCCGCTGGCCATCGTGGAGGGACGAGGAGGAAAGTTCGCAGCACAGAAACACTGGAGCACTCGCAGCACAGCATGCAAGAACGTCTGTAGACAAAAAGGCAGACGTTAGCACCGCGGTGTCGTTCTGATTATCGCAATGTAGTCCCTATGAAAAAGCAGCGATTGTTAACTGTAGAGAGTATTTCGCACGAGTAAACATTGACACTTTCGTTTTCTAAGACGACACTTTGGTGTAAATCATACGGTGCGTGTGATCGGGAACATGGGCTCGAAAATATTTTCGAAAGGAAGCCAAATCTACAGTCAACTACACAACAGTACGCTCGGAAAGGTCTTTTATTCTTTCGCTTTCAAGTCCCTATGAAATCAAAATGGAAGTTTTGTGGCTCTTAGTATGAATATGTCAGCCTTAAGGTTATCTATAAGCTAGTGCGCTCCAAAACAAGGACGGAATTCGTGTTTAGAAGGTGTACGCATTCAAAATTTAGTCTCTCTCTCTACCAGTAATACGGATCAACCGTTCTGATGACATCACTCTGCACTTCAGCTTCTCGTCAGATTTTCTGTCCAATCTAATGCTCTCTAGAGTTACTAGTGTCCCGCCCCCGACATGATAAAAATCCACGGTACTAACTGCTAAATGCGGCATAACTCAGCTTTGAGGTAAGATAAAAAAAACCTCACTTGGCGATTTTAAAAGCCCTGACTTACCGTTTCAGGGGAAAATACGGCAACAGGGTGAATAACGCTGTGCGTTTCAAGGCACTTTAAACTCAACTGAACACAGAACTGCTGTCTTGCATTCACGTGCAAGACCTGTGCCACGTCAGTCAACGTCACACATCTTCACGGCACAAATCATGTCAGTGGACCAAAATGGAAAGCGTCAAATCTAACATCGGTGCAGCGATTACACCAGCAGGGACACATCCCGAACACAGAGCTGTTACTCATTCATCCTTCTTCAGTAACACTGTATCCTGATCAAGGCTGCATTGGATCCAGAGCCTATCCCAGGAACACCGGCAGTGAGCTGGGAATACACCCTGGATGATACACCGGTCCATCTCAGGGTGCCATGCACACATACACACACTATATTAACACTTTAGAGAAGCCAGTTAAATAACTACCGTGTTTTAAGTTGGTGGGAGGAAACCAGAGAACCTCGAGGAAACCCTCGTGGACACTGGGAGAACACAAAGCTGTACAAATAAATAAATAAAGCATCCTAAATAAATAAAAACTTCTACACCACTCATCCTTCAGGGTCGAGGGGAACCTGGAGCTTATCCCAAGGAGCATGGGGTATAAGGTAGGGTACACCCTGGACAGGGTGCTAATCCATCGCAGGGCACACTCGCATAAACACCTTAATCACACTATTAACGTCGTGTGGAAGTTTTCACCGCATTTTGCGACAGGACACAAACACACGGCAGTGCTCAACCGTTTGACTCAAACAAGAGAGCACGGCCGAAACCGTGAACTTACCTCCTATACAGTAGACAAGAACACGTATTTCGGCTACTATTTAGACGGCAAGTACGCGGTTTGGGACGCAGCCCACGGCTTCAAGCTGTCGTCTATTTGCACGTACAACACGACAAATAATTAACCGCACTCGAAGCTTTCAGAAATTTTAAAATGAAACACCCAAAACTCTATACGGTACCATAACGAAGACCAACTGTATGTTAACACGTGAAATTCTGGATCGAACGTCGGACGGCGTGGCACGGTGACATAATGACGTGTGCCGTTAATCAATCCATGTTCTCTAACACGTAAAACCTGAACATGGAAGGAATATTCTAAAAGCGACTCATGTAAACACCTTAATCACAATATTGGCTTATTCAGAATAAGGTCGATAATCAGATTACTGCTGTCCATGTAAACGTAGTCAATAATGTACATCCATAATGCGACTAAAACAGAAATACTCCACACGGCTTAATTCCATTTGTGTTTACTTCGAGTATGACTTTAGTCGGATAAAGGTGATCAGAAATCGCTGTTTACATGCTAGTTTCTTAATCGGAGTATCGTCTAAATCGGCTTCATATCGGATTATTGTCGTCACGTAAACGTACCTATTGTCTAGGATAACCGCTACAGAAGATAGATGGATGCCACTTTAATATAGCTGATGCAACCATGACGTCATCAGTGTGACTGTCATTCAGTTACAACACCAGCAATGTGCCTTAAAGCCAAATTGATAAGTTTATAATGTGAAACTACAGTTCGAGGCAGAATAAACACTCGGCGTGGAGAGGGGAAAAAAAATTCAGTCATAAAGTGTTGCTTTGAAAAGCATATGGGGATGAAACACCACCAGGGCTAGCGTCAGAGCCAAACGCATCAGGCTGGAGCACCTTCATAAGAAGAAGCTCAAAACGCGACAGGAAACATCTCGAAAGGTTTTGTAGAGCCTACTGTACAGCTGCAAACGTTAGCGAGCTAGCTACATGACGTGATAGCTACGCAAGCCTCACTCAGCACGTTCTCAGGCCGACATTACTATCCCGGTTCAAGTCAAGAACAGTCCAAAAGTCCACAATCAGACCTGAGGTGCTTGAGACAGACTGGACTCTTCTCTTCCCTGCCGCAGTGCGTCAACTCTCTCCACTGTCCTCGTCCATGTACGTTAACTTCCCTGCTGGCAGTGGAGGATTGAGTCGGCGACCATGTTTCTGAATCCGGCTCTTCCTGCAGACACGTGGGGAGGAGCAGAGCCTAAAGCGGACTGCTCGTTCTACCCACAATGCAGCGCGGTGGAGCGCGCTTAGTGTCCACAAACACACACACTCAGTCAGTCAGTCAGTCGACTTTCATGAACTGTAATAAGAATAAAAAACCAACTCACAAATACCTACCACCTGTAGCAAATATGATAGATCACTGGAATAAAGTCGGTGTGACGTTGGACGTTCGATATTCGAAACACGGAAATTAAGGGACCGTCTCTAAAGTTACACACGACACTTCAGTAGCATTTGAAGGGAATGATGTACTGTCATGTACTAATGATGTACTAACCAACTGTAAAGTGTTCGTCTAGGTGTCAGGTACCACTTTACATTGTCGCAAAGTATCTTTTCATGTGACAACACTGAAGAAGTGACACTTTGCTACAATGTAAAGTAGTGAGTGTACAGCTTGTGTAACGTGCATAATTTGCTGTCCCCTCAAAATAACTGGCAACAAAAGTGAGTACACGCCTAAGTGAAAATGTCTAAATTGGGCCCAATTAGCCATTTTTACTCCCCGGTGTCATGTGACTTGTTAGTGTTACAAGGTCTCAGGTGTGAATGGGGAGCAGGTGTGTTAAATTTGGTGTCATCGCTCTCACACGCCCTCATACTGGTCACTGGAAGTTCAACATGGCACCTTATGGCAAAGAACTCTCTGAGACTATAAGAAGATTGCCAAGACCCTGACACTGAGCTGCAGCACAGTGGCCAAGACCATACAGCAGTATAAACGCGACAGGTTCCACTCAGAACAGGCCTCACCATGGTCGACCAAACAAGTTGAGTGCACATGCTCAGTATCATATCCAGAGCCTCTTTTAAAGATGATGCACAAGAAAGGCCGCAAACAGTTTGCTGAAGACAAGCAGACGAAGGACACGGATTACTGGAACCATGTCCTGTGGTCTGATGAGACCAAGATAAAATTATTTGGTTCAGATGGTGTCAAGTGTGTTTGGCTGCACCAATGAAAACTTTATGAATGTGCATCTAAACATTCATAACGTCCTTGTGAATGTGACTGTGTTGTGCATTGTGCTTATGTCTTTATGTTGTGCAGAAAACTGCAGAAAATATTATCTTTATCACATGATAATGACTTAAATGTATTGAGTTTACACAAATTGATAGTGAAGTAATGGGGGGGATGCTAGGTGTTGTTTTTTGGAATATTAGAATAGAATAGAATAGAATAGAATAGAATAGAATATTATGCTCAAACAGTGATGTTTTTTTTTAACAGCTACCAACTTCTAAGGCATTCCAACTCATAATTCGGCTGCAATTGGATACTTTCAGCAAACCTCACATCTCTTAAGCAAATTTCGAATATCATCTTCTGAAGAAATGGTAAGCTTTGAGCAGACATAGTAGTGTTATGAATAAGGCCGTTAAGCGATTTTGAAACGTCGTTTTGTAAAACTTAACAGTAACTATTCATATGTAGTTTTACTGGACATGTGTTATTGAAATATTCACTATCTCTGTGACAATTTCCGTTCTCTCCAAGAGGGGGCGCCCAAGGCTTAATCACGAATCACGAAGACTGAACATAAACGATATATCCTTGTAGCAAACGAAGTCAAATGTCTAGACCTGTGTAGAGTGAATCATTTCGGTGGTGACTGTGTACCATGTGGAAGGGCTTTCTGAACATATAGAGCAACTGAGTAAAGCAGATAAGGATTTTCCCCCTCAGCATCCCAGCTGTTTAAATTACTGAATCACTCCAATATCATATCATTGTCTTTTCTCATTAACATGAGGCCTAAGATGACTGAGATAAACAGCCTGATTTTGTAATCAGACGTACAACACCCAACACACACACCCTCACCCACACACACACAAATATATTTATGGACTTTTCTCTCATGCTTTATTACAATACTACATGCCTTCATTAAAGAGTTCAGCAAAGGGAATTGATACACCTATTTATATCTCTTAAGCTTAACCTACCCCTATTTATTTCTTCTTCTCCTGCCACAGCCGTATTACACAAGTTTTATGGATTTGCCCATCTCTGGACCGTGGTAAGGACCATTTAAATGACAACATCCAACTCCAGTCAGTGTTCCTGTCCTAATAATAATAATAATAATAATATTTTACGAGCAGGCAAAATATATCTATGACAGTACTTATAACGATGTCCTAACATGTATTGACTTTCACACCACCAAACTTACTCTGACATCACACTGAGATTGAGACAGTCGAAATATACAATTAACTCTGAGTATTCGTATGGTTTTAAGATATTGTGAGGCAAATTTAATAATTTGGACATGTTGTATGTTGCACAGTGTATTTAGAGATGCTTAAGTATGAAGTCAAAGCCAAAGATTAGGTATAAATATATGCATGTGACCCCAGTTAGTGTCATGATATCAAACGTGTAAATAATGTAAGTGAGACATTTTATATTCCAGTTTCAAACCATTTGGTAATTTGGCAGTAGCCATGGCAAAAAAGTTCCCTCATGAGAAATGTCCTGTAATAAGCGTTTTGTATGTACTCAAA
This sequence comes from Ameiurus melas, assembly GCA_012411365.1. NCBI lineage: Eukaryota > Metazoa > Chordata > Actinopteri > Siluriformes > Ictaluridae > Ameiurus > Ameiurus melas. Next base: position 24,230,703 of record CM022760.1, read on the forward strand.
TGCTTGAATGTTCTTGTCTATATTTTAATTATTGTTCTTTTCGCTTTGTTTACACTTTTAATAATATCCATGTATTGATTCTTTATCGCAGAGAGTTTCACATTGTAATTCTAGTTTAGGCTTTGTAAATACAGTATTTACTAAGGTTAATAAAGCAGCTTTATTTGCATTGCCTACAGATAACACAAGACAGCAAGGGACATTACAGAGGAAAGTGGAGAAAAAAATACAGCTGCTGCTGTGCTCCAACTTGGTAAGCATGGATTTAAACCTCACATTTAAGTCACATGTAAAACAAAACAAACAAAACATACAAACAAGTGAGGGAAGAAAAAACAACCCCACCGACATCATCCATCCATCCATCTTCTACCACTTACTTCTTCTTCAGGATCACGGGGAACCTGGAGCCTATGCCAGGATAGCATTGGGCACAAGGCGGGGTACACCCTGGACAGTCCATTGCAGGGCACAATCACATACACACTCACATTCATAGGTCTAGAAACCATCCTGATAATTTCTTTCAGAAATTTATATGAAATCTTAGCAGTTCACATCAACCTCCCCATAAATGGAGTGACATTCGACCTCAGGAGAAAGGGTTGGCCAGAAGGAACTTTAAAATGTATATTTGTATGTAGTACAATTGCATGTAATATTGCACTTTCCTTTACAACAAACAATTACCCGCAGGGCAGTATTCCAGCATGATAACGACCCAAAATGCACCTCCAAGACGAGCACTGCCTTGCTAAAGAAGCTGAGGGTGAAGGTGATGGACTAAACCCTATTGAGCATCTGTGGGGTATCCTCAAACGGAAGGTGGAGGAGCACAAGGTCTCTAACATCCACCAGCTCCGTGATGTCGTCATGGAAGGAGTGGAAGAGGACTCCAGTGGCATCCAGTGAAGCTCTGGTGAACTCCATGCCCAAGAGTGTTAAGACAGTGCTGGAAAATAATGGTTGTCACACAAAATATTGACACTTTGGGCCCAGTTTGGACATTTTCACTTAGGGGTGTACTCACTTTTGTTTCCAGCGGTTTAGATATTAATGGCTGTGTTGAGTTATTTTGAGGGGACAGCAAATTGACACTGTTACACAAGCTGTACACTCACTACTTTACATTGTAGCAAAGTGTCATTTCTTCAGTGTTGTCACATGAAATTTTTTTTTTATCAAATATTTACAAAAATGTGAGGGGTGTACTCACTTTCATGAGATACTGTGTACTATATGTGTACTCATATATATATATATATATATATACACACACACACTTCACTTTTTCCACATTTTGCTATGTTGCAGCCTTATTCCAAAATGGATTAATTATTTTCCTCCAAATTCAACAAACAATACCCCATAATGACAACGTGAAAGAAATCTGTTTGAAATCTTTGCAAATTTATTAAAAAACAAAAAAAAAGCACATGTACATAATTATTCACAGCCTTTGCCATGACACTCAAAATTGAACTCAGGTGCATCCTGTTTCCACTGATCATTCTTGAGATGTTTCTACAACTTGATTGATGATGGGACGACAGCCATAGTGCGCCAGATCACCTACCACCTATTGGTGGAGAGGAGAGAGTTATGTAGCCAATTCAGAGGGTATAGCCCGCCTTGTGCCCGATGCTTCCTGGGATAGGCTCCAGGTTCCCCGTGACCCAGAAAAGGAGTAAGCGGTGGGAGATGGATGGATAGATTATTAGAAGGCCCTGATAGAGAAGGGCCAATGGGGGAATTTCAGCAGGACACTGGGGATATATACCTACTCTTTTACGATGTGTCCTGGGATTTTTAATGACCACAGAGAGTCAGGACTTCGGTTTAATGTCTCATCCGAAAGAGTTTTATTTTTACAATAGGGTGTCCCTGTCACTGTACTGGGGCATTAGGCCCCACACAGACCACAGGGTGAGCGCCACCTGCTGGCCTCACCAATACCACTTTCAGCAGCAACCCTAGTTTTCCCCATCCCAGTACTAGCCAGGCTCAACCATGTTTAACTTCAGTAGGAAACCAGGCAAGAACTGCAAGGAGATATGGCTCTGGTACATTAAGTGAATTGGCCAATATTAAATTTCCCCTAGGTGTGAATTAATGTCATTGTGTGCGCATGATCACTGCTAACTTTGACAAATAGTTCTGAAGCGCTTATTTTCAATTGTACTGGCAGGATATGTTACCACCGTAAAGAGTCCTGAAGAGATAGGAGCTGAAATCCAGCATGTTCACTCAAAGGCATATGACTTATGGTAGGGTCTGAGTGATTTCACCCGGTTTTAAAATCAGACCCTACCATCACCATACTTTGAATAGTAATTAAATGTGCAGTGCTAACGATGAACGGAGAAAGCATCAAGCCTTTGTTTTGGTTAATCGCACCAACAGAATGCACACGCTCAGGAATTTGTCATTTATTTACTGCTGGTATTTCACCCAACCAAAAGTGCTACAGCAGCAAATGCATTATCTGGGCAGTGTAAAACATTTTTGCACAAAAGGCAATCATTAACACAAAAGATACATATGTACATGTGACAAAAGAAAAAAAACAACACAGTGGCACTTTTAAACTGTAGGAGGAATTTTGTTTGCATGCTTTGGGTCCACCAGTCCCCTTAGAAGGAAGAGTCACTCCTTTAATTTGTCGACATGACATGGCCAAAAGTATCCGTACACCTGGTTGTCTCCTTCCAAAAACACTCGAGTGTCCTGCACAGAGCCCTGACCTCATCCGTACTGAACACCTTTGGGATCAACTGGAACACTGACTGCACCCCATCAGTGTCTGTCCTTATTAATATTCTCCCGTGAGCATTGAACGAGCACAAATTCCCAGAGCCAAACTCCAAAATCTAGTGGAAAGCCTTCCCAGAAGAGTGGAGGTTATTATACCAGCAAAGGAGGACTAAATCTGGAATGAGATTTTCAAAAGGCAAACACAAGTGTCCACAAACCTTTGGCCATATAATGCATCACAGCATTATACATCAGATCATGTATAAAACTGTATAAAACTGCCAGGCAGTACTTACTTGCCAGTAGACACAGATACACTTGTTAGTCAACAGCATTTAATTGCTCTCGTGTTAACTATTTTGTCTTCACTTTAAGCTCCTTTATCCTATAACTTTGAGCATGCACCATTACCACACTAATACTTCTATAGATGTACACAATACAAGTAGCACTCACACACAGCATCTGTACCCAACTTGTTCACACTTGTATTTTTATTGTACAAGTTTTTTGTTCTTGTAAACAAAATTCACAATTTTGTCTTCAGCATAAAAGGTAGATTAAAAACAAGCTAAATGAACCCAAATCAGTTTTTTTTTGGATAAATTAAATGTATTACAATCAAGAAAGGCAGACCACGAGACAGCAATATAGCAAAGACAGTTACATCACTCACTTTACCTCTATCCATTGTCAGTAGTGCTTTCCAAGGGGCGTTTTGAGTTTGTAAAATATTTCTAAGGGTTTAACTATATAAATAAATCTTAAATCACATAAGCCAGTGTGTGTGTGTGTGTGTGTGCTGATTAACAAAGACAAAGGATTGTATATAGTCTAGACAATTGGATTTAGGTCATGTTCCTAGTCAAGAAATTGTACTTTGTGAAATACCACAATACTCCCGACACACAAACATGCAAATATGAAACTGAATGAACTAATACACACAGATTTGCAGAGTATACAGTATATAGTGCTGATTCATCATCTATCATTATCATCATCATCATCATACAAGGTATGATGCTTTTAGACCAGGAAGTGGTGATGTCGCTGCCATTGCTAAGAGACATGATGCTAACCTGTAGTCTTGATACCTTTAAATGCAGATTTTGTTCCACTTCCTTTCACTTCTGTTTGCAGTGGTATGAACTACTGACCAGCTTGTAAGAGAACCCAAATGTTCATGAAGGCATGTGTGCGCATGCTTTAGGACACCCCCATATGAAACCAGATAGCACATCACACTGAGAGATTCTGTAAAAAAGAGCATGTAAACATATTTCACGCAGAAATGCACAACGTTAACAGTCCTGCAATTTAAAATCAATTCCTTTACTCTTCCATTGCAGACCAAGCTTCCTCAGCTTTCATGTAGTACTGATTAGCCAGTCTGCCCTTCATCGCCTCCATGGCGGCATCAGCTGCCTCAGTGAAGAGCTCGCCTACAGAGAAAGGACAGGTCGTTTGGGTGTGTCAAACCTCAGAAGGTTCATCTTTAAATGATCATTTTCATTTATTTTTTAAAATTGTTGATTATAAGCTCCTTAACTGTCAAATATTATTTATATATGAAAGTACTGATTCAATTAATTGCATGTGAAAAAATACCTCTAAATAAAAAAGAGCTCTTTTATATTTAATTCGTGAACTAAAACAAAAAATTTGATTTGACCATGTACAATATCGTCACATTTATCTAGGATTTCCTTTTTTAAGATTACAATAAACAGCAAAAGAAAATTAAACCTATTCCGAGACATTTTTACTCGTATTAACATTGACATTTTCTTATCTGTTGGCAGATACGGATGCTTCTTTCTTAAGCATCTAATAAATGCTTAAAAGGCGCAAAATGATCTGCCACTAGAACAAGACTAGTTCGATCCTGAAATTAGTTTAAATAAAAATAAATAAATAAATAAAAAACACGTGTAATAATCTTATATTTGGTTTATGGAAATTATATTCAAGATATTTTCCCTTGCTAAGATGTCAGTTTTTGCAGCCTAAACGTTTATCAATAAATGAGTACAAACATCAAGTAATCTTTGACAGTGGCCTTTCTTCACTAAAATGGTATGAACAATGAAAATCATAAATGGAAGAAAAAAAGATCTGATTTTTCAGTTCGAAAATACGGACAGAAGCGCAAAGAAGAAAATCTTAGCAGGTGGTGCATGTTGATGCATGAGGGGGCCATTTTCCCCAAGATATTCACCAAACAACGGACCAAAAAGCTCAGCAAAAGTCTGGTGTGGCCACAAATGAATAATAAATAGCTCCTCCGTTTTGTTACCAACCAAAGAGACGATAGTCTCGCCTTCTTGTTGTCTACTGGCTCTCCTCACAAGACTGAGGCCTGGGAATTCACAGGTCAAAGTGCACTTAAATAACAGACAGGAATTTAAAGTAACCGCAAATGTGCCTTTCATGTCCCACATCCTTTCCCCTTCAGTGACCAGGCATTTCCGCCCGATTATTCCCCCCCCAATTAAGCATGAGCTTAATGCTTTCACGGATGTGCGGACATTTCTCGTTCATATGGAATTCAGTGGAAATTACCGTCAGAATTACAATCCATTTGGACCCTGAAGAAGTGAAACAGTCGCACAGCATTATGCTGCCTCCACCATGCTTACAGTCAGGTTTGGGTTTCGATATGTAGTGTTCTAATTTCTCCAAACAGAACGCTGAGCACATTGATACTATGTGTAGTGCTATGCAACACCCATGTGGCCTGGATGGTCAACCATGATTTACTTCATGGTACCCTAACCGTGACTTAGTGAACACGCCTGCACAAGCTTAATTATCAAGCCAGACAGGGTTTTATCTAACTTTCCTTTGTAAGTTGGTGATGAGATCTCACCAAGGGACATCTTAAAATGTTTAACATGAAAAGTACTCCCTGCATGTTAAATAAACTTGTCTTTTAAGATTGTTTATTTTTTCCCGCATATAAATATTTACTTCTACATAAATGAACAGAAAAACAAACCGCTGTAAGGATGTTGTTTATATATATCTAGTAAACAGAGATGTCACACCATACAGCTCTAAGATCCTTGCATAAAAAGACTGCGCATCTGAATTAATTTCGGTCCACTGGACTGTCATTTTAACACAGAGGTTCTCAAACTTTTGTAACTAAAGCTGCCCAAGCCTCCCCCATCATGTGGCAAGGAACATGAATGATGAATAATGTTTCTGAACACTAGAACTACTTTGAACAAGAGAACTAGGCTGTAATAACGTGGACTATTTTACATGTAAAACATGTTGCATTACATTCGTCTTGCGTTCTAATTCGTATATGAATGACGTAAATTGGGTTGAAGGGTGCGTCTCGTTATCCACGGCATTGTTAAATCTCCGGCTCTCAGCCCCTCACTGAACAGAGCAGACGCAGAGAGAGGTGCGAGTGCAGCGAAAGAAAATAAAAGTCGCTAAAGGGGTCTGAAAAGTCGTTAAGTTGGCAGCAGTGGTCTGCACTGACAGCTAGATAAAAGACAGGATAAGCTCCGCCTCTCCCCAGCAACAAGAAAATACAGAGGGAGAGGGAACGTGGGATTTTTCATTTATACACATTCTATTTGAAAAGCAATAAAATACACGTAGTACCCAAATGATCTTCTGATCTCCCCACCCCCCCCGATTGAGACTCATTGTTTTAATAGAAGTTGCTTTTAAGACAGTGAAATAACATCAAGTCTAAACATGCATCTATTTAGACACAGAACAGAATTAAATAATAACAAACCATAGCTGTATAGCGAAAATACATTTCCGCACATACCCGCTCTCTGAGGATTTGCAGCAAGGCCAAAATCTCCCTCTTGGTACATCTCGGCTAGACGAGCCAGGAGGAGATAGCGTGGTTCGTCCTGCATGCCGTCAAACTCTCCTCCCTCATCATAATCGGTCATGTTAAGCGCACTCTCATACCACTGTACTGCTTCCTCCCAGTCCTGAGTCCTGGACAATGTAAATACAATGAATGGTAAATCGTCTGCTATTTACAGCTTCAGTCATTCCCTACTTTGTCATTAAACGTGTGGTGGTCTGGGAAAACCTGTCAGATGGCGGTGAGGTGATGGCGGCATCAAGGCAGAAAACAATTCTTCTAATACGAGACCGATTTGATATTTGGGTGTAGTTAGTGTTAGAAATATTTAAATAGACATTATTATTTTGTACCTATTAGGCGGGAGGTTGGCTCCTGTATCAAACGCTCTGGCGACTAAAATCATACTGGGTCTGTCTCCAGCCTCAGCAGCCTGAAGTAACAGATGGAAGCCTTTCTTTCTGTTCTCTTCATTGTCCTGTTTTCCCAGTCCAGTGACGCATACAGAAAGTCATTTCATTTAGAAAGCAAGTTCATTTAGTTAAGAGCTTAAGAGGAATAATAAAATCCGAATGAAACAGCAAACGGTACCTGCAGTTCAATCTCGGGTAGTACGTGATGTGGCAGCTGCAGATGTAACTGACCAAGTGCTACAACAGCCTCCAATTCGCCGCACATAGCAGCCCTCTCCAGGTGATACACAGCAGAATCTTGGTCCCATGGGGCATCTTTTTCACAGAACCGACCTCCTTCGTGGTATCGGACCATGGCTAGATGTACCTGATGGTGTGGAAGCAGACTTTAACATTCACTGTAGCTCCAACATGGATTTCCCCAACTCGTATGCTATTAACATACATGGTATAAAAATAAAAATCTTGTGATAACCCAAGTAATTATCTCACAAGCAACTAAATAAAAATAGTGTAAAAATGCAGATATAACTATCAGACTGCCTATTTTCTTATTTTCACCAGATAAAGCTGTTAAAAAAATACAAATAAATATATTAAAAACCCTGACATGCCCACATACATATGGATCAGTCTAGTACGGCTGAAAATATCCACTTCAGAGGCACTTATGTCCCGGGTAGGGGGAATAAACACACAAGTTTATGAATAAACTTAATGTAACTCTCTAGAAAGAGAGAGAGAGAGAGAGAGAGAGAGAGAGAGGGGGTTTGATTTGGGAGATCTAGTTTTAAATCTAGTTTTTCTTCAGGTTAGGATTCCTACCCAAGGTTAGGAGATTTTTTTTCCCCTTTGTAGAGTTTGAGAGAGTGGTGCATGCTTTTCCTTCATCTCAACTTGACTACTGCGACTCATTTTATATAATTAATATATAGACAGATAGATAGACAGACAGACAGATAAGCCAATCTTACATGAATAGTTCACAAACTGTTCAAAATGCAGTTGCTAGACTTTTGACTCATACCCATAAATATGAACACATTACCAGTCATATTCTCTTTACACTGGCTGCCAGTTCAATACAGAATCGATTTTAAATGGGGATTTAAAATTTGCTCAGTTGGTAGAGTGGGTTGTCCACTAATCGTAGGGTTGGCGGTTCGATTCCCGGCCCATGTGACTCCACATGCCGAAGTGTCCTTGGGCAAGACACTGAACTCCTTGCTCCTTATGACAAGTTAGCTCTGCTACCATTGGTGTGTGTGTATGTGTGTGTGTGAGTGTGTGTGAGAATGGGTGAATGAGAAACCGTGAAAAGCGCTTTGTAGAACCGCTAAGGTTAAAAAAAAAGCGCTATATAAGTGCAGACCATTTACCATTTGAGTGCAAATACATCTGTTACATGTCTAAGGTCAACTCAAAGATTACTGATGGTTCGTAGGTCTAGACTGAGGTCGAAGGGCGACCGAGTTGTGAAATAGTTCACCGATATCCCTTCGAGAAATTGACAGAATCAGAATTGAAATCAAAGTTCAAGCTTACAGTTGTTCTTAGAGTCTGAATGTGTACATTTGTGCTTTGATGCATCTCTTTATCTTGCATTGCGGTTTGTACAGCAGAGCTGTATTGATGTATTTTTGTGATGTGCCTTTTATTATGGTTGTACAGCACACTGGTCACCCACTGTTGTTTTCATTGTGCTCTATAAATATATTGATTGATATTTATAGTGGATGTAAAATGTACTCTACCTTGCCCAGGATGGATTTGCCGATTTTTCTTTCAAGAAACTGCGAATTCAGCCTTTCCACCTCTACTGCCACACAGGACGGCCTGTGAACGTGAGCACGGGACGAATGGAAGAAACTCCATTTTTCCTCGGTCAGCTGATGGGTAGAACAAACGCATATATAAAAGAACAGCGATGGAATAAAGAATAAAAGAAGAGTGCAGAGTTTGGGCACAATGGGGCAGATTGACATTTGTGCCTTGTGCAATATTTCTGCATTTTTGAAAAGGCAAAAACCATCAACCTCAGTTACTAGAAAAAAAGACAAAAAAAACACCACACCACCACCACGTCAGATTGGGAGAAAATAAGCGTAACCTTTTTTTTTTTGCTTCAGGGATTGTTTTTAATAAGAGTGAGATCTGGCATTTTAGAGGAGGATTAAGGGGGGGGGAAATCATATCTAAAAAGAACATCTAAAAATGCTCATTTTGACTATGCTTGCAGAACTTCTATATTAATCGTATATGTTTATTTCCCCAAGAGTACTAGCGCTGACATTATCTGGTCTTTGTAACCAAGATGAGGTTGTTTCCTTTTCAGTTCAAGTTTCAGCCAACCCAACACAAGACCCGATTTGAAATTCCAAGTGGCAGACCTTTTAAAAAGATATTTAGTGTGACCCGGAGATGGAATGATCAGTTCACTGATTTATAGGAATGCATGCTGATTTCAAACAGACACAGAAGACAAGAACGTGAACATGATTACATTTAGAGAAATAAAGGGAGTGGTGATACACTAGCAAGTCTCTTTTAATTCTAAAGGCAAACCAGGGCCTCTTTTCAATAAGCAGCAAATTGACATGCAGCACAACAAGACCAAAAATCTTCAAATGTCAAGGACGTAATCTAAAAACATGGCTATGCTTCTGTCTTTGGGAACTGATTGCTCATGATTTATTTATTAAAAATATCCTCTGGCAACATGCATTGGTGTACCAATACGCAAGGGAAGACCTGAGGCCAATCTGCCTTATTGGTTCACAAACAATACTGATGTTCAAACCAGACGGCAAGCCTAAACGTGGTGCATGCAGGAAATCACCGTCTGAGATTCAGAGAGGTTTACAGTAACGGAGAGCTTGCTGGCGTTACCCACCAGTTTATGCTGAGAAAGGTGAGAGGAAGGGGAGACTGATCAACAAGGGGAGAGTATTGTAAATGCAGGTTGTGGAAAGATGGAGAAAGTGTGAGGTGAGGAACACAAAGAGGTGTGTTATGTGATTATTTGATTATGACTCGAGTGGGGAACTGAATTAGTTGGTATTTACCCGACGGACACTGTCTTCATCCGATTCAGAGTAATGTCTGTTGTACAAAGGTCGAACCTGCATGGTGATGTATAAAACCCACCATCATAGATGTGAAGAATCCAAAATGGTATCTTTCATGGACATTATTACAATTCCTATTACTGCATTTTCCAGAGTATAGGTTGCAAAGGGTTTTTTTTCACCACCTAGTAAGCATATACATTTACATCTTCTAGAAAGGAATTACAGTAGTGGATTTACTCTCTCAAAATACACTAGATCCATACATGTTTTGGGTGAAGTATCTTTTTACTTCTTTCTCTTGAAACATAAAAAAACAACTGCAAAATGTTTTTCTTACTTTGAATGTGAAAAAATATAATATTTGAGAAGCCTCGTGTCTTTTTTACTATGTAGGCCCATTTCAATTCATGAATGCACATCCACAGTTCCATTATCGCATGTTGTTGCCATATGGCAACAATTACATTTTACAATTTGACAGAAGACTCAAAATATATAAACTTGTTTAAAAGGACAAAAAAGAAATGTTAACATTTCTAGTTTTGCCTAAATATTGGAAAAGTTATCCAATTTTGAGAGCCGTCTGATGACCTTCACCATGCCACGTGATTACAGAAAAGCTTTTTTTATGTCATGTCAAAGCTAAAGATTCCTTTTTTTTAACATAGAAAAATTGTAGTTTTGTATTACTGCCCATCAAAAAAAAAAATGGAGATAAAATTATTGCCATATGGCAACACCATACAGTAAAGGGATAAATATTATTACAAATTAACAATGCCTATTTAAATAAACTAAATCACATCTTCATGAGCTGTCTTTTATTTAGAATGTTAAGTAAATATTGCTTGTATGATGCTACGCAGGTGAAAAACTAAAGAAAGAGAAATACCCTCATGTCATGGTGTTCTCCTGGGTCTCCTTCGCTGCGTTTTTCACTTGGGTAACCGCTGTCTCCTCCACTCTCGGAGTCCTGGGAATGAAATATGATTTCAGGTCTTATGACTCTACTACACTAATTTGCTTGTTTAAAAAGAAAACTTTTTTTTATGATTCAAAACCCTAACCTTTCGATTCCAGTTGTTTCTCTCTACTTCATCTGTTTCATGCATGCCTGACCAACCTGCAAAGACCAAAGCCACCTTTACGGTTTCAATGGTAATAATAGTTTATTCCAGTATTAGGGAACTTTCTAAACAGTGATGGTGAAACTTTTATATACTTTACAATAAAACAATGCAAGATTAAATGTGTATAAGGAGAAGCACAGACTAATCACACATCCTTTCGTAGGAGACTTTACCCAAGGGGGAGCGGCTTGCAAGGGCGCCCAGGCTCAGCGGTGAACAGGGAACGGAGTCTGCGTCGCTCATGTTCTCGTCAACAGAAGAAGTCTCCGAGAGACGAGACAGGAGAGGGGGTCCACGGCTGAGAGAGGTAGTCCGCACCCTGGGAGAGCCACAGTGCTCCTCTGAGCCACGAAGTACGGTCTTGGCTGACTGCTAACCCGTTAAGAAAACAACACAGCCCGTGAATTTTCATCAAAAGTGAATGATGCTTCAGAGTTATGAAGGGTAATGGCTGATACTACAGGTCAATGGTTGAAATCACACTAATAAAGCACTAATGAGGTCTCTTTAAATCACATACACAGTCCTGTTTTGAATAGCCAATAGACTGTAAGTGCTTAGAGGTGTTTATGATCCACAAGAAGGGATCATGTGTACCGTACTGATCAAAAGTGTAGACACACTCATTCTTTATTTTTTCCCGCCCACATTTTATAATAATAATAATAATAATAATAATAATAAAGTCATCAAAACTCTGGAGTAACACAAATGGATCTATGGGAATTATGTTGTGATAAAAAAATCCAAATAAATCAAAAGAATTTAATATTCAAAGTAGACACGCTTTTTTCCTAGAATTTCCAGAAATGTTTTCTTGGCAGTTTCTCAATAGATTTCTTGAGGAATCTCCCTGAGATGCTTTTTAAACAGTATTAAAGTTCTCCTCACCGATACTGGTCACGTATTGGCTGCTTTTCAGAATATTTTGCTCCAAGTCACCCATTAAAAAAAAAAAATAAATCTTTGTAAATAAAATGTTAGTTTTAAAACTAAATGAATATGTTGGCAATTTTTGTCTACAACACCGATTTCAAACATTTAATCATAACACCTTTTTTAAGGTGTTTTTAAGACCATGAGAAACATTTCAGTCAAGTGTCTCCAAACTTTTGACCAATAGTGTGTGTGTGTTAACTTGTGTAAAGCTATTATGCTAGTGTGATTGACTGACAATAGAGCAAACCCTTAGATAACTGTACCACTATGGAAGATGAAATATACTTTAAATCAGAATTTTATATTTTCATTCTGTATCTTCTTATATGTAACCTTGACATGGAAAAAAAACCTTAATAAACATGTTGATTTAAAAATATATATGTCAGAGTATGGCAGTGTTATAGCTTATTATATATACTTGTTTTAAGTGTTTACATGTGGCTTATATTTGTTGAGAAATTGAATTAATATTTGGGTGTATTTTCAAAAAATAATTTTTTTTTAAAGTAGGTTAGCTAAAGCTAGGTCTTTAAAATCCAATCAACTCCTTCAGAATTCACTCCAAAGCCACACCCCTGAAAAACATGCCAAGACTCGTGCAAAATGGCGTTTTTAGTTTTTTTTGGAATAGACAGACAAGTACTGTACTTGACAAGTACTTGTTGTGACTGTTTTTAGTCCAGTCTTGTTTTTCTTTCTCCTGGCTATGTTTAGATGGTTTATCTCTTCAAATTGTTAATGATTAAGCTCTCTTAAAGGCTGGACCCTAACAGATGGCACAAGCAGTATGCGATAAACGAACCAGAAGCTTGTTGGTGTAGTCCAGCTGAGCGCTTTCTGCAGGAGCCAGGTCAAAAGGTGTGAGGCCCATACTCTTACAGATCTTGTTACAGAGATGAGAGTGGAAGAACAGGGCCATTCCCCGTACACCTTAAAGACAGATACATGGTCATGCTGAGAAAGATAACATCAGAAACAAGTCCTTGCACCTATAATGCACCTATGGTTTTTCAGATACAACCTAATGCTGCAGTTTAAATTAGAGCACATTAAAGTGTTTTTTGACCTCTGATGCATGTAAATCTGAGACCGGTATGAGACCTTTAAATCAAAATTAGGCACGTTTCAAAACCATAATAGGTGCACTTTAACTCTGTGTTTCCAGATAGACCATGCACGAGTGTTTGTACTGAAGAGAAAGATCTAGATAAGTACCCAAATTTCCATCACCAAAGTCAGTGCCCTTCTCTGTGTGGATCTGAGGGTCTGTGTAGAGGTCTCCAACACCCTGAATGTCCACGACAATCAGCTGGTGTCCCGAGCGCTCAAACGTAAAGTGGCTGAAAGCCTAAGACCACAGAAATGTTGCGTGAACACCGGCTCGTGGGACGTGTGCATTACAGATCGCTTTCGGTGGCAGCTACATTTTGTGCGTGTTGAGACAATATACCTGAGGTGTAAGACGTATGTTGTCGTCCCTCACAAAGCCAGAATTCGAGTTGTACTTGATGTACTGGCCTTCGATGTAATGCTCCAGGTGAAAAAGCGGTTTCCCTGGGCGCGAAGATATTTCCACAACACACATCTGCATAATGTCAACCTAACGTGAAGACACCCAAACACATCAGCTTGCTTTCTGAAGGGGGGGGGGTGTTCAACAAGAAACTATCAGCCTAACAAAACAAAATAGAAACCGGTACCTGCTTTGGTGGCCTGTGGCGATTATACTCCTCACCCCATAATTTGGCCTCCATTTGTAACCGAACATCCTCAAAATAAACATCTCTGTCCACGGTCTCCATGTACCGCTTAGCCACGTAGTTCGATGCTGATTTCCAGTTGAAGCTATGGGAGAAGTTTGACAGCTTTTTTCTGCAAAGCAATGAAACATAGCGTCACACAGCTGCCGAGCGTGAACAACAACTGTAAACCACAGCAATAAGGAAGTCACGCTGTGACCCTGTCTATTTACACGAGGTGAAGATTAACCAGTACGAACTAGCCGAAAACTTTACCCAAGACAGTGTGTTATGAAAGGAGTCATGATACTGCAGCTTTTCTGCATTCGATTCTCTGTAACTGTTTTCACGTCACGCAGAACAGGAAGCCATACCCTAATACAAAACCTCCGAAACGGGAATATTGTGCCTTGATCTGCTATGGAAGGAGTGTATGAACATGCTCGGGTAAAACTTCACAATACTTACGTTCGGAAACACTCTCTCATGGCGCCTTTTCCAAAGGGCTGTAAAAGAACAACAGTCAGAAGCGACAAGTCAACTAATCTCACTAATGTGAAAAGCACACTACATGGTTAATCTAACAAGCAACTGGGACAGTACTGCTGTTACCTGGGCAGACATCTTGATGAAAACTTGGTCCTGCACCCATTCACCAGTAATGGCATTGTACCTACAGGGTAACCAGGGCAGACTGTCAGGATGGGTGCTTCCACAGAAAAGTGGCATCCCTTTATCTATTCCGTACAAGACCTAAACTAATTTCAGGAACAAACAGAATGCCCGATTACGGAGAACCGTGCCATGATGGAACTTCAATCTCACAATTTGATGTTGTGAGATTTTTTTTATCCTCTATCCACTTCCTACATGTAACCTTGACATCATAAAAACCTTAAACAAACATATTGATTCAAAAAATAAACTAATTTTTTATTTTTTTTTTTATGTTAAAAGACGCCCGATTAGAAGCGTAACGCTGGTCTCAATAATTTTGCTGCAGCTGTGCTGAATCAAACTAGTATGTTCTGAGCAAAAACACATCCATTGAGGAACATATGGTCGTCTCTGAAAGGAGGCGTGGCCTCTATGCCTGTCGGTCCCAATCAAGGAGGTGTGGCTCTTCTCTCCTTAGATTTTCTCCTCAAACGTCACAATATGGAAATCACACTGGATTAAAACATTTCTACATTCCATAATATCGAACTGAAAGTCTCTTTCATAAACCGTATAGTTAATTATGTCAGAAAACCTGGTCCTATTTCCTTTTGCTTAGGTAATAACGTGTAAGTCTTTTTTTTCCCCCTTTCTCTGGCTCTGACTAAATTACATTGACATAGACAATATATTGTTAATTATTTGGTTTCAAAAAACCCCTTTGAACTAGGACCTGCTGAGTCTCTTGCAGAAAAACAGAATTCACACACAGTATGGTGCACTCCACAAGAAACACGACCCTGCCAGTATGTGTCCTTTATTTACACAAGTAAACGTGCACAGCGCTCCTCTTAGGCAGAACACTCTGTACCATGGGGAGCATTCCAAGAGTAGCACAACCCCTACTATTAGCTGTACTTCAGCACAGACACGTAGCCACCAGCTGTATATCAAGACTGGAAGTGAAATATTTTACTGCCGTGTTAAATTTAGAACACAAATCAGAACATACAACCAACCACGCCTCCTCCTGCTTCCCCATGCCTCCGTCACACGCTATTATGATGACAGAACTGCTCATTAAATAACCACAGAATTATTTCACGCGGCGCAACCAACACACCTTTTAGGATTACAGACCTGTATCGAACGCAGGACTCCGTCTCAACATCTTCTAGATGAAACTCAGCCCAGGGGTCCGGCATAGCCCGTGCTTTCTCAATAGCATGTTTCCAAGCAGCCTAGGCAAGGAGAAGAAAAACAAAAGCTCATTTTTTCCTGCCAAGCCACTCTTAAGCTAATATGCCCATATTGATGGGGACATATTTCTTTCTTTTTCTTGTGTTGATTTAAAATGGACATGCACAACAATCTATTAGCTAAATGTAGAGAGGGAGAGGCAAACACAGGAAGCGAGCGGGGTATGCTACATGACGAAATAGAAACAAAAGTTAATGCAAGGATTATCACGTTCGAATAAACAAGTGAAATCGATGCATGTATAGTAGCATCTGCATTTTCCTCAACGCTAAAAATACTCCAGATGCTAGCTCGTGCTTTACATCATGATTTTGGCTGACCTACATGGCGACGATCCAAGACGCGAGTGCACAAATACAAATCAATCATCAACAGTGAAACAAGAGAAACACGACGTGACAGACGGATGCATCACATGACCGGTGTTATGGCATACGTATGAAAGTAATCTATATCGAATTATTGTAAGGTTAACATGCTGGATGATTTCATTCGCTTTTGCGACCCTAATCCGTCGAACTGCACACATGCCTCGAATACTGCGGCACTGCGGACTATAATTAGATCGTTCAAAAGGCTACAGTTCAGCAGTGTGCACATGTAGACGCACACGTATGTTCAGATATTTGTGTGTGTAAGAGATAACCATGAGATCTGGACCAACAGTTCAAAGTGGTTTTCCTTTAGGGGTTTTTTCTGTGAGCAACTTATGTTTACCAAATTCTTTATGAAGCGTTTACTTTTCACAGGGGGTTGTTTCCTTGCAGTAAACAGCTGAAACAGCAGGTGATTATGGGGGGGGAGTGAGAGTGAGAACCTAAATTGCAAAATAAGGGCATGCATAACAGACTATAGGAAGCCGCAGGGAGGAAAAACAAAGATTAATGATGAAAGGAAAAGAGAGGAGCATGGGAAAGAAAAATAAAATAAAAAATCAATTGTTGAATGCACATACCCGACCTTTCTCAGTTAAAGACCCAAACCTGACAGAATGCACCTCTGGGTCGGTTTCGTTTTTGTTCTGAAGGGGAGGAGGTTGGGGAGCAGATACAGCGCACAGTTAGACATAAACTACTACACATTCCCTATTTTGGACAGCATTAGATTCCTCTTCTGCTTCTTCACATAACAGAAGCACTCACACGCACTAACCACAACCAAGTGAGCGCCAGTAAACAACTAGAACAGTGCACCAAGGCAAGGCATGAACTGAATATGTTGTTTAAAAAAAACACAAAACAACTTGAATGTCAGTCTTGAATGACGGCGAAATTACGACAACAAATAATAAATTATTTATTTATTTTGTAAGTGTCTGTACTTTTGAAGACGTTTCAGGAAGCAGGTCCTGACCAGCCTCTAAGCATATGCTTCAGACAGGTCTCTTTATCTTTCTCTATATATGGCCATATATGACTTAGTACTACATGTAAGATAGATTTTGCTGAGCCGTGGCATTTTTAAACGTCACTCGGCAATGGATCGTGTAGTGTCCTGCATGACCTAAAAACGTTTTTGTGTTTCGTAATGTTCACGTGTAAACGGACAGGTGCAAGGCAATCTTCTCACTACGATATAAAAGATTTACCCGTGACACATTCACTTGGTTGTTATTAAAGGATTTAGACTTAGAACCAAGAATAGTCCTAAAGACTCCTGATTATTATTATTATTAATAATAATAATAATATTTCATTCGTATAGCGATGAGCAAGACAGCCATAAAAACAGGCGTTACCTTGAAACTATAAGAGGTTTGGGGTAATGAATTAGAGAGTTGTTCATGGTGGACGAGGCCACTGAGGTAATCACAGATGCCTTTCGTGGGGCTGATGGGGTCATCGGTGATGGGACAGATGTAGAAGTCATCCTCGTCGTCATCAACCGAGCTGCCGGGTCCAGAAGACACGGTCCTTCTGACAGAAGGTCTTTTCAGACTGTCCACCTCCTCCATACTGAACATGAGCTCCTCTTCGGCCATGATGATCTTGAAATGCTGTGAATACGCAATAAACAGCACGAAGTAACCATTAATCAATCCCTCAGATACACAGTGATGCTTTGAGATCCAAGAGGTCAGTGAGGAAGCTGTGGCTCAGATCACTCTGGTCACTGGTGTTGCGCAAGCACAAGTCAATTATTGACCCCCAGAGCAAAAGCTTAGCTTCCTTAGCATGCAGCCCACAATGTTCTTCAATGTTCTTTAAAATCATCACAACACACTTGAGTGTCTGGGGTTGTTTTGTTTTTTTTGTTTTTTAAATGTCTCACACCCAGCTAGCAGCTAGCATGCAGATTTTACAACACAATCAAGTAGGAGTGCTAGCTAGCGATGAAAAGAAATACAGAAAGAAATAAACATCACCTTTCCTTAATATTTAAGGCTTACTTAATAATTAAATAAAGGCTACTGCCTGGAAGGCATCACATTCAGCACGTTGTCCTCTTTCCTGTCCAGTAATCTCCCCAGGTTTGTGCAACCGGAAGTGCAGCGACGTCTTAATTGGGATGTTTTCAGGGGAAAAGTCACCTTTCCTGTCTGCAGTAGTTCCTAATGGAACACCGCGTGTCCCACTATCAGCTCTGCCCACTTCAGTCCGGTGCTAGAGTGTGAGACTGACTCTCTCTCTCTCACAAACACACATATCTGTACACACTGATCGAGCCAGTGCACTCCTTGTCACTACGCAGCCTACGTGGCGCCATCTACAGCCAAATCCACATGCCTTAGTTGTTTACCAAGACACACGACCATTTTCATTAACCTCATTTGATTCCTCTGTGTGTCTAAAAAAAACTAAACAAAATGCACATCAGGCTGATTATTTGAACCAAAGATGCAAATCATGCACCAAGATAATCTCTCCGTTTAAATAAGTACAGGTTAGTTTGGAGATAAAATGATATTTAAAGCTACCAGTAGATGTCTCCTTGAGTCTAGTAATACCAGAAAATCCTTATAGAGTCATGTGTGTAGTGCAAACCTCGCCCACAGCCCACATGACTTCACTGCACGGATGGCACGTACACACACAGGCAGAAAATCCCGGCTCTTTTTAGTGAGTCGATTCATTTGACTCACCAGTGAGAACCGACTCCTTGTCCTCGCCATTTTCTTTCACTCTGAACTATAAAAGTTTATGTTGGGATGCTTTTTTTTTTTTTTTTTTTGTCTAAGGACTGTTCTTCATTTCCGTCCATCCTGGGAAGTTGTACCATGTAGTCCCACGTTCACACACTCGTTCACGCTTAGGATGGCTGAAACTGTTCCATGAAATCCATCCATCGATCCATCCATCCATACCGCTTTTCCTACACAGGGTTGTTGGGGAGCCTGGAGCCTATACCAGGGAACTCGGGCACAAGGTGAGGGACACCCTGGATGGGGTGGCAACGCATCGTAGTACACAATCTCACACGCTATAGGCAATTTGGAAATGACAATCAGCCTACAAAGCATGTCCTTGGACCGAGGGAGGAAACCAGAGTACCCAGAGGAACATGCAAGCTCCGCACACACAGGGAAGAAGCACGATTCGAATCCCCTTACCACTAAGCCACCGTGCCTGCTGTTCTATGAAATTGTATTATTTACTTTACTAAATAACATTTTATAATTGCATTTTTAAAAAATCTATTTATACTACAGTTAGTCAGGACGTTTCATTATGTCTACCTCTCCGCTCGTCTGTGTTCGCCACATAAAATTCCACTCCCTAGTTCAAAACTGTTACACAGTGCAGTCGTGTTAGCGACATCATCAACAGACATGGCAAACAATGCTTTTCAGAAATATAATGTTTGACTTAAAATATGAAAGCTCTTCAGATGAAGATGAAAATTAAGAAGGGATGCCAATTTCACCAGATGGCACCTTTAACGGGAATGTACAAATCATTGTGAGCTAGCTAGCCAGGTAGGTGACGCGCTATAAAGTCCGCGTGGCTTCCTCAGGATCTATTTTCACTCGAGTAGCAAAAATAAACAGTACATTTGTCCATATTGTGTCTGAAATTGATGTTATTGAGCCTGCTATGTCAGTGCTTCATTCAGAAGGTTAATTTCTGTTATCATAACTGATCGTCTCCACTAATTAAAGACATATAGCACATCTTCAATAAGCAGCAGTGCAGCAGATCCTCAGTCAATGTGATTCAACAAAGTAACATACTAACAGGTAACATACAGCTCAGATGGTGATTGGATTATTTTGTCATTTTGAGCTTGTTACACTGCAAGGCTCAGTGGTTAAAGGCTCTGATCAGAAAGGCGTGGGTTCAAGCCTCAGTACCATCAAGCTGCCAATGTTGGGCCCTTGAGTAAGTTCCTTAACCCTCTCTGCTTCAGGGATGGTGTATCATGGCTGACTCTGTGCTCTGAATCCAATTTCCCAACAAGTGGAATATGCAACAACTACAAAAAAGAAGAAGAAGAAGAAGATGAGTTTCACTGTACTGTACTGTATTTGTGAAAATAAAGGCTTCTTCTTCTATGCGTGACTGCAAATCATAAATGCAAATCAGCTCTGAGTGTTCTCTTAAAAGAACGAGTTTGAACAGCTGACTCATTTGCACATGCCCCTGAAAATATAGCAATATACAGATATCTTTTGTGTTCATAAAAATGCATAAAAACTGCACTGTTACAATTATCTGCATAGGATTTGTCTGCTAACTGACAAAACTGCGTACAGATAATGTTGAACTCATTTAATTTTTGAGAAGTGTGCACATAGATTAAACAGTAGGCCACTGGGGCAGAAACTGAGGTGTATTCCTGGCAGAAAACTACAGAAATTGACTAGAATTAAACATTAAACTAGTATGAATATTAACATAGAGCGGGCACCACATGAAAAAGGACCTTGACACTTAAGTTGATAGTTAACTAACAGCACATCTCAGCTATAAAACAGATCTGACAGTTAGCACTTTGATAGGTGAGATTTTAAAGCAACATCAGGCAACTAACAGAGTTTCGTAACGGTCAGATAGTGGGTGCCCAAAGTGCAGAGGCATCAGTCACAAAAATGGAAAAGTCTCCAAATTTTATAGCAACGTTTGTCAAATGTGGACAAATGCCACCGGCAAAGAGGAACGGTGGTCTCAATTTGAAGCTCACTGACAGGGCTAGACGAATACTTTACAGGATAGTTCCTAAATGGCCAAAAAAAGGCAACCACAAAAACAAAAGAATGAGCAATTTTATGTCCAAATGTACATCAAGAATTTGACAAAGCTGGAGTTCATAGCAGACAGGCCATTCAGAAATCTTCTGTATAAAAGGCCGGTGTTTGAGGATCACTTGGTGGAAGGAGCACAAAAATTGGAGTGCTGAGCAAAAAACTAAATTAATATGGCTTGATGACTCAGCTTTCAGCATAAATCTAATGTCTGGATGGATTTATTATCAGCCCAAGCCAAATGATGCCTTAACTCACAATGTCCAACTGTTAAATAAGCCGGGGATCTATAATGGTTTGAGCAGCCATCTCGTTCAAATAATTGGGTCCCGTAATTGCTTTGAAGAGTCATATAATAGTGAACCAGTATGACTCAATTTGACAGGATCAGATTCCCCCTATGGTGCAAATACTCTTTCCTAATGACATTCCCATATTCCAGGGTGATTAATGTCCCCATCCATACTGCTCAAATGATTCAGAAGTGGTTTGATGAATGCCAGGATGAAGTTAAGTGCCTTCAATTGCCTCTCCAATCACCCGTCATTAACTTTTAAGGGACGATCTGGAGCATAGACTACAGTGTAGATATCCACCTCCTTCATCTCTCAAAGAACTGGAAAGAAATAACAAGTCCCATCCAGTCACGAACCATTCAGGAACTGTGTGATAGCATTCCAGGATGGAGAAAAGCTGTTCAGATGTCCTAACTGCTATGAATATATTGTTATTGGTTTCCTTTATTGTGTCCACCCCTACATAAATAAACCAGTTTGTTTGCCTGAGGAAATAATAATGTAGATCTGATGGGATGTATGTGAATAACTATTTTTGTCTGGGAGGTACTCCTCTGTAGCCATGTTTATTGTATTATCAAGCCAAAATGGCATTTTACTACCCTTTTGGTTGATTTTCCTGGTCATATTCTGTCACTCTGCAGAAATATCAGATTTTACTGGAATTATTCATCAAATATTATGACTGATTTTGACTACTACACCACCATGTGCACACGGATGTGTGTGTGTGTGTGTGGGGGGCTTGATGAAATAAACATACACCCAATTATTCAATCTGAAACAAAGCAAATGTCGCGGAACTCAGATGAGTATAATGCTAGTTACAGCCAATCTTGTCAAGGGAAACCAAAATCTTTCCATGGACCTCCACTGTCTTGTAATTAAATCGCGCCCCTTCCAAGATGGCGGACTCTGGTGCTGTGGTGAATAGCAACGGCAGCTAATACGCCGTGTAATATTTCCTACGTCTATAAATGCGTGTAGGTATAACTAGATAACTAATTTAGCATAATTATGACTCAAAAGGTGTCGTAAAAGCATTTCAATTAACTATTTCGGGAACGTGGTAGCGTGGCCGAGTGGTCTAAGGCGCTGGATTTAGGCTCCAGTCATTTCGATGGCGTGGGTTCGAATCCCACCGCTGCCAGACTCTTTTCACTGAAAGACACACTCAGTGACCACTTTATTTTGAAACACTATCCTATTACTGGGTGGTACCTTCATTTGCTCTCAAAACAGCCTAAAATTCTTCGCGGCATGGATTCCACAACATTACTTTGAGATTTTGGTCCATGTTGGCATAATCACACACCACACACTATCACATCCCATCATGTTCTACTGGATTCAGATCCGTGACTGTGAAGGCCACTGGAGAACATTGAACTAACTGTCATGTTCAGGAAACCAGTTTGAATAATATAGTATTGTTTTAAGTAATACTGATTATCATTTTGAGTGATATAGTACTGTAAGCACTTTATTAGGAATACCATACTAATACTGGGTAGAGCCTCGCTTTGCTCATAAAAACGGCCTCAATTCTTCAAGGCATGAATTCCACAAGATGTTGGAAAAATTATTTTGAGATTCTCGACTTTTGCTTTGTGACACGCAGCGTTATCATGCTGGAAGTAGCCATTAGAAGATGGGTAGATTGTGCCCATGAATGGTTGCACACGGCCAGGAACAATACTCAGATAGGTGTGGCATTCAAATGATGATTGATTGGAAAAATGTAGCCTGGTCTGATGAATCTTGATTTCTGCTGAGGCACACAGATGATAGGGTCAGAATCTGACACCAACAGCATGAATCCATCGATCTAACCTGCCATGTGTCAACAGTCCAGGCTGGTGGAGGTGGTGTAATGGTGTGGGGAATGTTTTTTTGGGCACACTTTTAGGTTTTGGTGAACCTGTGCTCACTGTAGCCTCAGCTTTCTGTTCTTAGCTGACAGAATTGTAATCTGACGTGGTATTCTGCTGTTGTAGCTCATCTGCGTCAAGGTTTGACATATTGTGCATTCTGAGATGCTTTTCTGCTCACCACAATAGTACAGAGCGGTTATCTGAATTACTGTAGCCTTTCTGTCAGCTCGAAACAGTCTGGCCGTTCTCCCTGTTGACCTCTCTCATCAACAAGGCATTTCTATCTGCAGAACTGCTCCACACTGGATGTTTTTTCTTTATTGCAACACTCTGAATAAACTCTAGAAACAGTTGTGTGTGAAAATCCCCAGAGATCAGCAGTTATAGAAATACACAAACCAGTCCTTCAGGCACCAACAATCATATCACAGTCAAAATCATTGAGCTCACACTGAGGTTTTATGCACTGCGCTGCTGCTGCATGATTGGATGATTACATAATTGTATGAATGAGTAGGTGTACAGGTGTTCCTAATAAAGTGCTTCATGATCCTGTTGAACACTGATTCATTTGATCCTCCTAAGCTGATGATAGACCATCGCTTAAATAATATCTGATAATTATCTGTATTATAAACTCACAGATGTTTGCTTAATGCTGTCATTATGCTGGCTAATAACTTCCTGAATGCACAGAATAGAAACATCCTTTTAAAAATAAAACCGTTATAGTTTTACATATTCAACTGTCTTTTCTCAACCTTGCTCTCATCATGTAGGACACTAACTGTAACATGTTCTCGTTTCTCTCAATGAAATGTAATTATTTCATTAATGTTGACATTTAATTGTTTAATTATTGTTTATCAACAGGGATGTTTAAAGATGAATACGAATCATCTTTTGGAAGAAAAGAGGAAAGAAATTTCTCGATTTTTCACTTCTTTTCTCTAAATGCTGGCTGTTGCCAAGGAAACGGGACCGATTCATACACGGATGAATCTCGCAAATAGATGGATAAATCTGAAAGTGGCACAGGAGTTCAGCTATAAATAACAGGCTGAGATTTCATCCTGGAGGAGAAGGACAGTGCTGGTATTGTGGCTTGAAAAGACTTCTCCTGTGCAGCAAGAACACCTTTTCAGCTTGGCCAGGCAATATCGTCATTGTCACCTGCTTTTACCTTTAAGCCATAAAAAAAAAAATGAGCACTGTATTTAAGTCATTGTTTTTACATGCCATGACATTGAGGATAACAATCGCAAGGATGACATCAAAAGAACATAATAGAACTGGATTCTTTAAAAACAATGATCAGTAGAAGACAACACTGAACAGATAAGTACATCCGCGCCAACGATACAGTGCATCTCTAATACACACGTCTTGACATGGTGCATATAAAATCTTGTCGTTTGCGGGTCAGTTTTAGAGCACGTTTTCACTTCGTCAGAAAGGGAACGCCATGCTTTGCGCAAAGTTCTATAGCTTGCGACAGACACGTTAGCGACGAAGCTTTTGGTCAGCCGGGCAGACAGACTTTCCCAGCAAACAACAGTCCAACGATTGTGAAAAATATTGATAAGACAAAAAGTACATATGAAGATCCCACGACGGTGCTGTTGGGTAACTTATAAGGTTGTCCACCAACTTCACTGACATAAAATCCGGTTGGAAATATTAGAGCTGCCAGACAGAAGAGGACCACTGAAACAGAAAAGACAAGCTTGTTAAAAAACAGCATGCACTTTTCAAAATCAACCGAATGCTGCCTATTTATTTGTTGGACTGAACGAGGCTAATGTTTCCAGAAGCACTACTCACTTCCTGTGAAAGCGATCCAGCGGGCGTACTTCGCCGTCTCCTGATGCCAGTGTGAAAGCACCAACAGGGCGCAAGTGATGGACAGTGAAATGATGCCCAGGATTATAAAGAAGAGAGTGGTGAGCCATTCTGGGGAAAGGCTTGGGGATGAACATATCCTGTCCCGCCCATGAATCGTCTGACACTGCCAAACCAGCCCCATGGTCAGGGCACCTGGATTGAAACACACACACAATTATGTTTCAGAGTTCGCTCTTTATCATTCATGTGGTGTGTAACTTCCCATGGCTCATGATTCACCTGTTGGAAACACTATTAAACATTATCCCTGGGCTACATGTATGCATGTGGGTGTTTTTATTTCTTTTTTCCCCCCATTTATTCTACTCAGGCTGCTGTATGACTCACTCGCCTGAAGCGCACAAGAGAATCAACATTGCTTAATAAATCCCAAAATGGCTGTATTACGCAAGGCACCACATGGCTGATGTGTAATAAACCCCCCCAAGAGAATAGGATTATATATATATACACAATGTCACGTCACATACCGGTGAAAATCTCAAAAATAGCCAAATTGCGATATTTAGTTTTATTGCAACATTTTATTATTAGCAATCATAAATAGTATCATAGGAGGCATAGTGGCTTGGTGGTTAGCATGGTTCCTCACACTTCCGAGGTTGGGGGATCGAATCCCGCATGTTCTCCCCGTGCATCGGGGGTTTTGTCTGGGTACTCCAGTTTCTTCCCCCAGTCCAACGACACGACTGATCGTCATTTCCAAAATTGTCTGTAGTGTGTGATTGTGGCCTGCGATGGCTTGGCACCCTGTCCAGGGTGTCCCCTACCCTGTGCCCCAAGTTCCCGAGATCTCCAGGTTCCCCCGTGACCCTGTGTAGAATGAGCGGTACACAAAATGGATAGAAGGAAATAGCATGTCATGAATCTCTGTAGATTCACTCACTTGTGACATGATTGGTTGCGCTATCAAACTGCGCCTGTCGTCACCCTCTGCCTTTCTGAAAAGTTAAAATTTTTTGCTCCGGTGTGACTGAAAAAAAGGTAATAAAATAATATATATATATATATATATATATATATATATGACCGTAGTAGCACATTTTAAACCATCTTTGCTGGCGGTGAAGGAAAATAAATCCTATCAGAATTAATCAGAATAAATAAGTCTTAATAAACAACCGAGTAAATTACATTTCCCCTTTAAACCTCTGTGCTGACTCAAGATTCCTGTAATGTGAAGCTTTAATAATGTAATACCGAGTCTCACAATGGAAACTTTCCCAGAGGGAGAATGTCTTTATTAACTGTGTGTGGCACATCCTGTTCATTTCCTACACATTAACTAGAGCATAATTAGAAAACATAGGGACCAGGAAGTCTGTCTTTATATACAGACTAGGGCCAAATTAATGAAAAAATAAAACTGACTAGAGGAGTGGAGAAACCTAACGAAGACAGATGGTTCTACACGAGTGACCTACATGATGCAATTCACTTCCTACCATACTCTGTGGCATGGATGAAAATACTGCCCAGGCCCAGTTGACCATGATTACGGACAAATACAGCAAGAACATCATATCAATGTCGAGATGAGAGTTTATTATTGGGGCAGGAGCTTCAGTAACAAAATTTAAATCATGAGTGTTTCAATAGGAATGGTGACAGAAGTGACGTCCGGATAAAGTTCTTTGGGGAAGACATCAGTAAATATAGCTGGAAATTCAATTACTATGATGCTCTTGCATTAGAGTGATATGGCAGGACTAAACTGACTAAATTGACTGAAGGGTTGTCCATAGAGAGGGATATTACAGCAGAGTGTATCTGTTTCATGCTCCAAATATTCTTATTAGTCTCTGAATTTTGTTTTAAAACTGAAGTGGCCTAAACCAGAAGGCTCTTTTAGAATGCTCTCTCTCTTTTTTTTTTTTGCATAGAATAACTGGTTGGAAACGTATGTGGTACTTTTTTTTTTTTTTTTAAATCCTGCTCATGCAGTTATTATTTCTTGTACCTGCACACATTATTTTCTAGTACAAAGAAGTAGCCTAATATAAAGCACCGTGACCCATTTTTTTAAACACCCTTGAAATATTTTCTAGTTTACTATATAGCCAAAATTTTGTGGACACTTGACCATCACACCTATATTTGCCCCCCAAACTACTGCCACAAAGTTGGAATCACACAACTGTTTAGGTTGTCTTTGCATGCTGTACTGAATTGTATGAATTTCGATTCATCGGATCATCCCTTACACTAGAGATTGATCGATATTGATTTATTTATTTATTTTTATAACAGATTTCGATTACTTGCATGTTTATGTGCCCAGTAACCGATATGAAGAACCAATATTTATTTATTGTTTTACTTCTGTTTTTGACACAATTTAATTTCCTCCTTGCATACAAAATGAAAGTCTTATTTATACACCAATAAATAGAGGATGCATAAAAAGAGTGCAATTTTTTAAAAAAATAGTGCAGTGTTACTTGTGTTTTGTTTTTAAATAAAAGCTTTGATGAGGTAAACAGATTTCATGACTGCGCGAGTTTGTCTCGATTTGTTAGCGCCAAGCTGCTTAAACTACATATCAAGTGTCTAAACACATTTCATTTGCGCATTAATGTCCGTTATGTTAACGTTTATTAATTAAAGCAAAACATGTATACTTTACCTGTGCACACCCACAAGATGGCGCCATTTATCGGTGGATCCGATATTACAAAACCGATAACCGATTACGGAAAAATGCTTAAATATCACGAAAAATATCGGTAAAGCTATTATCGGTCAATCTCTACCTTTCACACCTGAGATTAACATTCGTCCTGGATGATCAGATCGCAAGTGTTCAGTACAGGTGTAAGTGGAGTCAAATGCGAATCCCAAAGATGCATTGCGATCCAATCGCTCAAACCCCATTTGGAGGTGGTTTGGGACACGTATGGTCATATAACATTTGTAAATGTGAAGGCAACTGTGTCTCTATGCGCCCGAGACCGAAACGAAGGACTCGTAATCGTCCGTGTCATTGAGACTGTTTGGAAATCACGCTGAAATTCTAATAACTCTCCACTGCACTTCTAGTGTGGACCCATAGCATTCTTGTGGATAAAACAGCAGAAACGAAAGCAGCTGCTTTTCATAGTTTCTTTTGTTGTCTCATCTGCCATTCATTTATAAGTTTCATTAGCAGATCACATGAGCGAAGCATTCGAAACAGGCCGTACATGTACATAAAATAGGATTCACTGAACATTTCTGCCTGAAAATAAATGCAGCAGAAGGTGTAATAAATGTGCGCGAACCCTTCCTCCAGTGGAAGTGATGTATGAAATCCATACACAAGAGGTCACAGTAGACGCATTCATAATGCCAGCTGTGAATGGCTATGCATCTTGTCTGTCCACTTGTGATTGGATCACTTGAAACCGGAAGCGAGAAGCAGTGAAGCAGCGTCGAGTCAATTTATTGACTGAATTGTAAAAAACCTCCAGTTAGTCTCACATTCACTCACCACAAACAAAAGCATTTCATTAAACATCAAACTGGTAATATATAGGCCTAATATATACCTTTTTTTTGATGATATTAACTCATTAACATTAACTGGATACGAAACATCCTACTTTACAAATATATTTTTCTGTGCAATATATACTACTTCATTTAAATCTTTTAATGGTGTACTGGCCCTTTAATTCAGTGCGAGCAGCACGGGAGTAGCTCGGGGGAAAAAAGTTAATGTTAATATGATTTAATAATATTCAATAAGTGAAGAAATCTTACTTTAATCTTCAGAATTTAGTTCATGTCAATTGGATTAATTAAGTATCGGTATCGGCCGATATCACTCTGAATAATCGATTATCGTATCGGCTGAGAAATTTAGTATTGGTGCGTCTCTAATATATATATATATATATATATAAAAAAATAAAATTCGGCAAACAATTATGTTAATGTAAAGTTTTATATTTTTATAAGTGTTATATTGTCCGGCTAATCGATTAATCAAAAAACCCCAAAAAACAAACAAAAAAGCGTCGGATTAATCCATCCATCCATCCATCTTCTAACGCTTACTCCTCCTTCAGGGTCACGGGGGAGCCTGGAGTCTATCCCAGGGAGCATCGGGCACAAGGCGGGGTACACCCTGGACAGGGTGCCAGTCACTCGCAGGGCACAATCACATACACACTCACACACCCATTCATACACTAGACACGTTAGACACGCGGCCTACCATGCATGTCTTTGGACTGGGGGAGGAAACCGAAGTACCCGGAGGAAACCCCCGCAGCACGGGGAGAACATGCAAACTCCACACACACAGGGCCACGGCGGGAATCGAACCCCGGACTGTGGAGGTGTGAGGCGAACGTGCTAACCACTAATGCAGTTACTCACCACAAATGTTATTTAATGTCATAAGATTTTTTTTGAGCAGTCATTGAGCTATAACGATGTTCATAAAAGATCATCATGATGATTACATTCGATTAGTTTATTTAATCACATTGTATTGGCGGCCAGCTGTTACGGACAGAAACAGGATTATCATGCGTTTTTTCTCTTTCTGTCTGAAAGCTAGTCGGCTCCACTCTGAGCTCAGGCACATGGAGGTGACAGCTGCTGAACAGGAAGTGCTGAGTTTACTGCAGGACGAGAAAAAGAAGAGCAGATCTGGTTTAATAAGATAAAATGTCATTTTCACTATTCCCAGCATGATATTTGAATCATTTTCAGCGGAACTGTCATAAGGTAATTTAAGGCAACGTTATTAAGATGGCAGGATCAGTCGAGGGTTGATTGTACCTTAAATGATTAAATATCAAAGTCGTGCCAGTACTGTCTGATATCCACTCAAAACCCGTGATCGCATCACACTGATCAATATAAGTGTACCGATCCCAGTGCGATTTTATTCAGTACATTTCCTCACCACGCTGAAATTCATTCCTGGCTACACCACAGTGCAGAGCCACAAGTTCGTGTTCACCCAAGGCCTTTCTTTGTCCTGAGAGGTTCATAATGTAACGGCTCGCTTGCACCTGCATGACAGTAATAAAAGCCTCTCGCTCACGTGACTCTTTTGTTGCGCCCCACGAGATCCCAGTCTCGATGCAAACCTCTAAATTAAACCATATTTCTGGCAAGCTTTCTTTTAAAAAAAAAAGAAAAAAGGAAAAAAAAAAGAAAAAAAGATTGCACCCTATTCATATATGTTTCCATTTAGAACACATTATCTGTTGACCCCAACTAATGTGTTTGAATTCGGTTCCATCCCTACAGTGCGCAATAGCCTTGTTACAAAAACAGTGACCATCTGAGAGTTTAGTGGTGCAGAATCCATCAGCACTGGTCTACAGATTTGTGGAAAAAGAGATCTGGTCAGATGAGTCATCCTTCACAGTATTGTTGACAAGTGAACATGCGTGATGATGATGACGTCCATCACATCCTGTGAGGTCAGTCGGCTGGTTAACGGTGGTCTCCCACTGTTTTTTTTTGTGTTGTTGTTGTTTTTTCCCCTCTCTGAACAAACTGGATTTTCATATCACATCACCATTTTGAGTAAATGCTCCTGCTTGTTTACAGACCAGGAAACAGATTTAATTTATTGGGCCCACAACATTGGTGAATATATTTGAATCTAGCCCAAACTTTGACTTGAACTTCAGCCTGAACTTTGTTATGTATTAAATTATGATTTAGTTTCTACAGTCCTTGGAGATATATTTAAATAGACGGCATGGGCTTGACCACATGGTGGCATTGGGGTCGCAGCTGCCACCCATTAAAATCCTGCCACACCAAATCGGTCTTCAAATCACATCTCTGAGATGACTGAGATGTCTATTAGTCTTATTCATTCAATCTTCAATAACTGTTTTATCCTGGTCTGGGTCACGGAGAATCTAGAGGCAATCCTGAGAACACTGGGTGTTAGGCAGTAACACAAGTCCTTCATAGGGCATCACACCCACAAACATCACACTTTTAGAATAGACAATCCACCTACTGTCGTTTGTTTTGGGGTTTTTTAAAAGGTGGGAGGAAACTGGAGGACCTGGAGGAAACATGCACATACTGGGGCTATCCACTGCACCACCATCCTGTCCTATATTTATAATATTTATATTATACGTCAGGGAGCATGGTGGCTGAGTGGTTAGCATGTTTGAGTCACACCCTCAGGGCTGCGGGCTCGAAAACCAGCCTCTGCCAAGTGTGTGCGGTTTTTCCAGTGCCTCGTGGGTTTCCTCTGAGTACTCCAGTTTCCTCCCACAGTCCAAAGACATGCATTGTAGGCTGATTGGCATTTCCAAATTGTCCATAATGTGTGATTTTGCCCTGAGATGGGTTGGCACCCTGTCCCCAGTGTCCCTCACCTTGTGCCCCGAGTTCTGTGAGATCGCTCGACGCTCCCCACGACCCTATGTAGGATAAGTGTTACGGAAAATGGATGGATGGATATTATATCTCGCCCTGTGATGGACTGGCACCCTGTCCAGGGTGTACCCCGCCTTGTGCCTGATGCTTCCTGGGATTGGCTCCAGGTTTCCTGTGACCCTGAAGAAGGAGTAAGCGGTAGAAGATGGATGGATGGACGGATATTATATTTTATATAGTATTCAAGTATTAAATTGAGATTACAGTTTTTTTTTGTTTTTTTTTAAATGGTATAATTTTCCACACATTCACACTGGGAAATGTGTTTAATTGAATAAAAAAAAAAAAGCTGTTTTGTATAAGACATAAGGGTACCAAACGCTACTTTTCCTTGTCACTGGCCATCAAGAATACACCGGTGTACCTTTAATTATCTTTTACAGGTACTTCAATGCTCCTTAAAAAATAATTATGCACGGTAGATTAGTTGGGAATGTACAAACGATGTCATCTTGATGGTATCACCCCAGCAACAAGGAAAAGTACCGTTAGTTACCTTTATTTCTGAGAGTGTGTGTGCGCGTTTCTGTAGGGTATAGCATTTGAGCAGTTTGAGTCGGGGTAAATATCTATTTTAAACTGAAAAGCTCTTCAAGACAACACTGTATGGTGTCACCTCTGGTTCGGTCAGTATTGTGACTGAACTCTATATAGGAACTATAGAGTTATTACAGACCTGTACGTGACCACTCGATTTTACACCAGGAAACAAATCAGATCACGTCCGATAAATAATTTATGTGGTGGCACTTATTTCTCCTAGCGATGATGTGGTCATGAACAGCTACCCTTCTGAATTTTTGACAATTTGTATTGACTGTACGAGATGAAGCAGGATGCAGGGACAAAACGTTTGAGCTGGAGAGATGGATGGAATACTAGAGTACACTGGTAAAGGTGAAGATAAAGGTACAGGATTTTGAACAGGATGTTGGAGGGGGGGTGGGAAGGGGGTGCACGGTGGCTTAGCGGCCAGCACGTTCGCCTCGGACCTCCGGGGTTGAGGGTTCGAATCCCGCCTCTGCCCTCCGCGTGCTTCGGGGGGATTTGTCCGGGTACTCCGGTTTCCTCCTCTAGTCCAAAGACATGCACCGTAGGCTGATTGGCGTTTCCAAAAAGTGCCCATAGTGTTAGAACGTGTGTGCGATTGTGCCCGGTGATGGGTTGGCACCCTGTCCAGGGTGTACCCCATCTCGTACCCTGAGCTCCGTGGGATAGGGCTCCTGGCTTCCCTGCGACCCAGTGTAGGATACAGAAAATGGATGGATGGATGTTCAAGGATGTAGGAACAGAAAGTTTGATCTGAAGAGATGGATGGAATACTACAGTATACTACCTGCTAAAGGTAAAGAAGATTCCAGAGTAGGAGTTAACGGTGTTGTAGTCACTGACTCGAGTTCTTACCTTCTTCTTCTCCAGTGTTGATCCAGTCTGGGTTCACGACGCTGGCAATTGCAAAAATATCGGCGGCAAGAAACAGACATCCTGAAATAATGGTGAGTTTATCCATTTCCCATAATTTCTACAAAGCACCGATGTGCCTCCGAGTCCGTAGGTATTTGTATTCTCACGTGAAAAATGCTCTAATGCAACTTTCTCATGAGTTGTTGTTGTTTTTCAACCTCACCACACCATAAACCGGCAGCCATCAGACACCTTCAGCCAATAAAGAAAGCTCAGCAGTGAAACTCACGGAGCGTTGTGGAGCCCATCAGCAGGTGAACGCGCACGCGCGCACCCTTTTCTAGAGGACCGCTCAGCGCTCGTGCCTTTCATAACACATCACCATGAATGATCTGAAAACCGAAGAAGGTTGATTAACGTCCCCCCCAAAAAAACAAAACAAAACACCGTGTCCTTAACCAGCGCCTTGGATATTCCTACTATTACAGCGCGTCTTCAGTGGATTTTCTGCTCTTCCTTTGTTGTGCAAACTGAAGCATTTCCACAGACACGCGCGGGTCTCAGAAGCATCGCGTGCACCGCGGGATAGCCACTTCTCGCGAGATTGTGTTCCCTGGGAAAAGAAACGACGGGATTTCAGTGAAGGGGATGGAGGGAAGGGGAGGTGTCTGGACACGTCAACGTCACTGTTGACGTCCGTTACATATAACTGGGCACAACCACAACAACAACAACAAAAAGTCTAAATACAGTGCTTCCTTTAGTCCTTTTGTGTGGAAAGTTCATCAAAATATGGCATGTGCTAAACATATGAAATCACCTTGACCTAATTATTAACATAAATAGCGCGTAACGTTTTTATGTAACTCATAATAAAGAGCTTTTTACCCCTGTCAGAATGCACAACACTATTTACATACAATCCACACAGCAATCCATTTTCTATAGCACTTATCCTACAGGAGCATGGGGTACTATCCCACGGAGCATGGGGTACACTTACATATACATTCACACATTTCAGACACTCTGGACATGACTATTAAATGGTAAATGTGCGCTTATATAGCGCTTTTATCCAAAGCTTTGGATAAAAGCGCTTTACACTGTGTTTCATTCACCCATTCACACACACGGTAGCAGAGCTGCCCTGCAAGGCGCTAGCTTGCCATCTGGAGCAACTTGGGGTTCAGTGTTCGGCGTGTGGAGTCACCCGGGACGGGAATCGAACCGCCAACCCTACGATTAGTGGACAACCCACTCTGCGCCACAGCCGCCCTAACCCCTATTACGCCCACAGCTATTAACCATGCATCATGTCTTTGGACTGAGGGAGGAAACCGGAGAACCCGAAGGAAACCCTTACAGCACAGGGAGAACATGCACACTCCACAAACACAGGGCAGCGACAGGAATCCCCAACCCTGGAGGTGTGAGGCGAGCGTGCGAACCTTATTTACATACAATAGGATATGAACCCCTCCTAGAATTTGTAACTATTTTATAATGGGAATTGTATTGCTATTAGTGGAAACTGTAATGGTCCCTGTGGGTCTCTACTGGTAATTTGTTGCCTTCTATTGATGACATGTTATTATCTAGTGGATACCATTAAGGACCAATAATAGAAATGATAATATTTTGGTTAGTAATGGTATTTGTAGTGGACATGATTAGAATTTCTGTGACGGTTTCTTTAGTTTTTTTTGTTTCCCAGTAGGGAACCACACAGCACACACAATTCATTACCAGCACATCATATTATCGGTTTTAAGATGACGGATCCGTAGGGTGGACAGAGTTTAGTGGGCGGATGCAGCGTTATCGAGCACTCTTTTGAACTGAAACTATGCCCTAAAGCATTGCCTCAAAAATGATTGAATCAATTCGTTCATTCATTTTCAGGAACTGCTTTTATCCTGGTCAGGGCAGAGGTGGATCCAGAGCTTTGGGAACACAGGTATGTGCGCATGGCACCATGCAGACACGTTCTCATCTACAGGGAATTTAATAGAGCCAATCCGCCTACGTGCAAGTTTTTGGGAGAAAGAAAAAACAGACGTGTGGAGAAGACAAGAAACCAGGCTCAGGATCAAACCTGGAGATGGGAGAAGGCAACATTATCCTCTGCTGCACAATGTCGCCCGACTACATAAACTTGCTGATAAATATTACACGGCACACTTCACTTTTTTTCCTAATACACTTTACTCATTAGTTTACATGTGCTATACATTTCAAATGGACAAGCGTGAAGTCTCGTCTTTTCTTTGTTTCCTCACAAGATGGAGATAACAGCATCATCACTTTGAGAGTATGTTTGCTGGAACTGTGGTTTTATTTGTGGTATTTTTTAATAAAAGGAGCTATGCAGAGGTGACAAAATAATTAGTGAAACACTGAAGGACATTCAGATTTCATCCACAAAAGGTGTGTTAACCAGATGTCCACTGGAAGCCATTGACTTCTTCCCAGACATGAACTTTTTCGCCGCCTGGAGACAAATACAGAAGCAATATGGAAGGTTATAAGTAAAACAAAAACGAAAAACAAGCAACTGAAAGAGAATGACTGGTGCATTACAATAACTCCATCAAATGCTGTACTGATCCGTGGCTTACATTGACAACATCACTTGAAGACACGGCATCGATTTTTTGGGTTATTGCCTCCGAAGTATGGTAAGCGCCCTCGGTCAACGCCTGAGTCCCAATAGCTTCAAACAGGCCTTCTGAGGTCTCGATGGACATGAGGTACTCTGCCTTCAGCTGAGTCCTAGACACACAATTCGAGGATTTGAAATCAAAATTCACAGGCCATCGAGAGAAGCATCCAAGCAGATATTTCTTAGACACTCACTTGGCTCTACTTAGATCCTCTGCAGCCAGGTTTCCTTGTGCAACAGCATGGACTTGGCCAACTGCAGCCTTGATCACCTGACAAAAACACAGAAGAAAAGGTAAAAGACAACTGGCAGTGTGTCCAAGACGTCGTTCTAACAAGCATCGGTCAGGCTCCATCAGAAGGTATTTTTTATAATTAGGTAGCCGACATTGGGTAATGGGAATGGAAATCTGACTCACGTCTCTAGCTGAATCAGCCTGGGAGATAGTGTACACGCCGAAAAGCCCAGAATCAGAGTAACTGGCATTGAAGGCAGAGGCCTGTTCAGGAACAACATAAGGTGTCAAAACTGCCATCTGTGA
The DNA here is from genome assembly GCA_012411365.1 of Ameiurus melas. Taxonomy (NCBI): domain Eukaryota; kingdom Metazoa; phylum Chordata; class Actinopteri; order Siluriformes; family Ictaluridae; genus Ameiurus; species Ameiurus melas. The sequence continues at coordinate 24,266,791 of CM022760.1, forward strand.
GGTTAATCGAAACTGTGAGGGGGAAAAAAAACCCCCAAAAAACTCCTGCATCACTAAAATGATAGGTATATTAATTTATATGTATTACATGGGGATAAAAGAAAGAAAGAAAGAAAGACAAAAATGCATGTTTGAAAACATAAACTGAACAAAATTCTATACAGCGAGAGCTAATTAAATCAACAAAAATTTACTTTTTTTTAGGACAACAGACAGGACACTGTATAATAACCATGAAAAAACAATTATAACAAACAAGAATTTATAAACAAGCTGACCAGAGAGACCAAAAAATACCAGAGCATCTTCGGCTACATCTGCATTATTTATTTTTTTATATATATATATATATATATATATATATATATATATATATATATATATATATATATATATATATATATATATATGAGAGAAAACTGAGCTCTCACAAGTGGAAACATTTGAAAACACTGTTTTGGCGTCGTAGTGTGGACTGAGAAAACGGAGATATTCAAAAACGATGTATTTTTTTAGTCATGTGGCCCTGTTATATCACCTTTTGAACTCAAAACAAACAAGATGGTGGATGTTGTACTCCAGTTGTTCCTGCTATCCAGTTTGATATTGTTGTTAAAGATTAATGTCACTTTATACAACCTTCAAATGGCATTTTCCTTCAGACGCTGTCGCATCAATTCAAAGAGACAGAAAGTAAATAAAAGCCTCAAGGAATTTTGCAGGGATGCAAGTGCTTTCAGACGGCGTTTGAAAGCGCCAGTCTACACGGAAAGGGTTTTAAAACGAAAAATGCACTATCCGGATCAACGTGCACGTAGCCTAAACATGAGATTTAAAAGCGTCAACGGTGTGGGAAGTTCTAATCAAAGCGTGTAAACCCCTCTACAGCTCTGAGCTGATTATACACAAGCACATTAACCCTTAAACCTTCAACAAGAGTGGTTTGCATGATTGCTGAAGGAGTCTGGAAATGGAATGGGGACTGAGGAGGTCAGAAATATAAAGCGATCCGAGACAATTACGATCATCAAAAGAGGATAAAAGCATGTAGGGATGTTTCCAGATCCCTGGCATGAAAAGCTTTTAACGCACGACTGCAACAGCTGTGAGATAGGAGCGTTTACTTCTCACAGGGTTTTAATGGAGAGGACGTAAGGGTGCATTTTCAGGAGAGGTACGCATGGAAACAACTGCACAGAAATGACTAATTTCCTCCTTCATCCTGAAGAAGGAAACAGCACTTGCTTAAGCTGTTAATGGCCCGATTGGATATGTGCACATTGTTGATAACATATTTCTGCCAAACCGAGAACCAATGACCGCCAGCTGAATGGATTTTAACCCTCGGTTTATCAGTCAATTAACCATCCTTAACTTTTTCCAACAAATAACTGTGGATCACCTGTTCCACAAACACGCTCGCACAAAGGTCTCATTATTGCTCGAGCTACACTGGGAATCCAGTCATGCCGACAGAACTCGTGAAGGTTGTTCATTCTGGTGTGCGAGTGCACTTACGTCGAAGGGCTGAGCCGTAGCCTTGGAGATGGCCTGACTCAGTTTGCTGGTGGTGTTGGCGCCTCTCTTGACGTGCGGTCCGGCTCCCAGGACGTGCTGCAGCACGCTGAAAGCTACGGCCTCGGCAGAGCTGGCCACCGCACTCTCGCTCACCACGGCCGAATGCACCAGGCTGCCTCCTGTCTGAGCCCGCAGTTCACCTGTACAAACAACGCGGCTTATTACGTCACCGAGTCCACTTTATACTGATAAGTGCTGTAATTAGAGAGAAAACATTAAGATCGCTAGAACACTGGGTCCTCAAACGTTTTGCAGACAGGACCCCTGTAACGGTAAAATCAATTTCATGAACATAATCCAGTTATTCAAATATTAGGCGTGCTAATTAAATGTTTACTATAAACTTACTGGATACATAGAGCTTTCTATCCGTCACCTTTCCACAGAGAAAACACATTAGGACCAAGTTGACATTATTTTGAGGCCAATATGCTTTCAGTTATTAAGGTTTCTATTAAACCCCATTCAGTTCAAGTGGCCAGTCAGATGATAATAGCTATAAGAACTCAATAATAAATATAAAAAACTTTAATAAAAAGGTTTCTAATACTGTAACAGAATAAAGGAACCTCAAAAAAGACATTTCTGTTCACAATTTGCTGAAGCATGTATTAGTTCAGAAAGGAAGTGTTTATATTTGAAGCACTACCTCCACGGTACAGGGCTTTTGACCCGACAGTGCCTGCTCCGCTACGGATGTTAAGGAACTGCTCTCCTACTTGTTTGAGAATAGCGTGGTCCACACCTATAAAACAGACAGCGGTGCTTTAAGACACGCGATCAATGGGAGTTCGATGCCGCTCTTAGCAGACGATCTTCCCGATTGAAAAGAAAACCACACTTTTAGACTAGCTACATGTATTTGAGTAAATGAAAATCGGTAAAGAAAATACATAACAGAACAACATACCGAGTCCAACGAGCGCCATTCGAGCGCTTGTAAAATTGTTTTGAACGAAGGCGTGCAGCTGTGGTGGGAAGAAGTTATGAGTAAAATAGACAGTTCGAAAAACATTACAGTACATCTACAACAATTATTACGAGTTTAGGTCTCACCTGATCGGTGCCGATTTTGCCCGCCATGTACTCTGGGCAGTACAGAGAGTTAGAAAGGGCGTTCTTGTAAGCAGCAGCATGCAGATTCTCGAGGAGACCTTGGAGGAACAGAGCGATGTCAACATTACCAGAAGCGACTTACAATTGCGATAGGATACTACTGAGCAGTTCAGGGTCAGTACCCGTGCTCAAGGAACCAACAGCTAGCAAAAAGCCTTAACTACCGAGCCAAAACTCAACCACTGATCAAGTATACAGCTGACTTCTACGTGCCATTCTATAGCAACATCTAACACATACAGGACAATTAAGAGAAACTATGAACACAAATCCGGTGCATTATTTCAAAATTCCACGGGATCAGTAATTTCATATATATTTTCAGTTACTTTACTAACATGGGGCAGAGGTAAGCCTATTTTATTTTTTTTATATACTTTGTGCGTCAGCCATGTCACTTTACTGTCTAGGAGATTTTAAAAAAATAAATAAAATCAACATAATCTTGAGCATTCTTACTATGGATAGAACAGAAAGTATGAACCATCAATGGGACTATACCTCAAATATATCTCTCATATGAATTCATAGGGGTGCCAATAGTTGTTGCACACCTATATTTAACAAAAATTCTCTCAATTATAAACCTGTGTTGTGTTTGCAACTGTTTCATATCCATGACAGCAGAGAATTTATGTGAATTATTTTTTAAACAGTTTTTCACAGCAGCCTTTGCTCATATTTACCAAGGGGGCCAATATTAGTGGAGGGCACTGCATTTTAACGGGAACATACCAATCTGTGGGTTCTGGCTGGCGATGGCGTTGTCCAATTTCACCCTGGCAGTGAGGTCAGACAGCTCCCATGGCCGAAACTCTGGTGCAGTGGTCACATTGATCAGATACTCCATGACTGTGTCACTACGTTCAGAGCCACACACACACACACACACACACACACACACACTATAAGACATACACCTCAAAACAAAAGTTAAACACTTCAATCAAAAACGCATTAACATGTTCTTACATGTCATCTCTCAAACAGTCCACGGTGTAGACCATGGTTTCCCGGGTTGTAGACACGCTGTATAAAAATATGTGACGTGCATTAGAAAGTAGGTAAAACATTAATAACACAACAAGGAGAACCAGGACACTCACCCCAGACTTCCTCCAACAGCCTCAATACCACGGCAGATCCTGAATGCAGAGGCTCCTTTGGTAGTCTGAACAAGTACATGTAAATACACTAAATATAGAGTACTCACGTACACAAAACACAATTAATTATGATCTATTAACCATAATCACAACCTACCAGGCCACTCGCCAGTCGGAGCACGTGTGTGACACCCAGGCTGTCGTGGGGTTCATAGCGACTGCCAGCCTTCACAAGAACACCGATACGAGAGGCTGGGGAATAGTTCTCCAGGGAGGCAATCACAAGGCCACTGGGCAACTTGGAGACCTACAGAGGCAGAAATAAATCCGTAAGTGTGAGCTGGTATGAATGACTTATTACTTAAAGTATTTATGTTTATAAAAGAAACAAATAAATTGGTCTCTAATCTGGCATTGGGAAGGAGAAATACAGACAGACAATTTTTTTTTTTTTTACCTGTAAATGTAATTCATAAGTCAAGTTGTGCTGTGGGGGGAAATCAGAATCGATAGGAAATTCACACTCGTATTTTTGACGCCAGAGCCAATGTGTCAAATGGTTTCACGCCAAAACTTCAGGCATGAAAGAAGTCTGACTACACAGTGACTGGCAGGAGTTGGAAGTCAATCAAAAACAGATTCAAGACTGATTAAACACAAACTTTTTTTCTTTTGGTTGAAGGGGTTAGGCATTTAAAATAAACAGATTAGACAAAACATATGAGAACACGGATTGGCTTAAAAAAAAAAATTTTTTAAATTACAACAAAAGCCAAGCTTTGTCGAGAGTTTTGCTCATTTATCTGCTAATCACACTGATGTGCACGATAAAGTTTTTCATTCTCACAGCACTTAATATTGAAATACTGAGCAATTGAGAGTCATGAAAAATTGGCCTATCCCAACTTGCATGCTAACATAATAAAGATCAATGGCATTACTAGCTTTTAATACAAAAAAAAACCAAAAACCCAAAGAGTCACTTTTGTCGATCTACAAATCCGAATCCTTAAAATCCCTTACAGTCTTCACATATGGCAGTTCCAAGCAGTATAATGAAAAGCTTCCTAACTCTTGCCTAATTAGCAAATATGCAGCTTGGTGACAAATTAAAGGAAAACACGATATAAAAGTGTCTTAATAAGGTGGCTGGGATACCAAGAGCCATCAGATGATTTAATTGCACCCTGGTACAGATTCTACAAGTCGCTGGAAGAAGGAAAACCAAAAAGATCGGCCAAAAGAGATTCCCACAAGCTACGGTTTTGATGATGATGGTGGTGTAGCGCGGTTGTCTAAGACCACAGGCCACCAGTTGGGTTGAGATCTGGTGGCTGTAAAGGCCACACCATATAAGTGACATCATTTTCATTCTCATCAAACCATTCAGTGAGCACTTGTGGTGCTGTATGGATGAGGACAGGGTCATGAGGCATTTCCATCAATAGAAATCGTTCATCACAGGAGTTGAAATAACTGTATTGATTTGCAGTGACCCTTCCCTCAAAGGAAGTAAGTGGACGGACCCAAAAGCATGTCAGTGGTGTAAGTGGACCCTCGCTCTAGGGGTCAAGCATTCAGGCTGCTACTATTCTCTTGGTGTACGCTGCACACGTATTCGCCTACTCGGTGAGAATACGGTGAAGGGTGACTGATCTGAACAGATCACTTTTTCCACAAATGTGTAGGCCAGTGCTGATAGTTTTGGCACCAATTATCTCTCAAGCATGCATTCAGCTTTGTAAAGAGGGGTTTATGCACTGTATAAAAGTCTGCACTGATAGTCGCTCACATGAACAAATGCTCTTATGCTTGTTTTCATACACTGCTTTAACACACAAGCATCATGGTCATTGAATGTGAATAAATTTCATGCTCATTTCCAAGTGACTCAGATCTTTTCATCTTGCCATCTTCAGCTAAAATAGAAGTCACCTGAGCCTGGTCAAGCTTTCATTCTGGATGCACCTGCACTTGTTATGTTTCTCAACTCATTGAATCAGATTTTGCCTGTAATCTGTCATCAGTCTGTGCAGGCACACCCTCGTTAGTGTGAAGGAGACCACGTAGACACTTGACATGGGTACATGGCTTCAGGTGGCCATATTAACTTTTTTCTGTAAAGACAGTGTGTGATCATTTACTGACCTGCACCTCCTGTGGCACGGGCTTGAATGCCTCAGAAACCTCAACCTTGCAGGCAGCCTGCGCTGCATACAACCTCCTCTGCAAACCAGAAAGGAAGAAGTGATGTTATACAGCTCATACCTGGTAAAATGACAAACATGTGCATCTACACATGAAAAATATTTTAACATAAGCACAAGAATATAAAAGTCAATGAAGAAAAAGGTTAGATTTAAAAAAACTCATTACCAATAAGAACAAAGATAAAGGAACGAGGTTATGGAATAACTATATGAATGGGAGATAAAAATATCCTTACAAGATGGCAGGATTGGCAAGAGAGCCACTCATATCCAAAAGCAAACAGAGCAACATCTTATCTTCAGGACTATAACTCTAAAAGGATCTTGTATCCAGACTCACGGGGTGGTATGGGAACTAGAAACATGATGCTAATGGCTCAAACCTTTAAAACACCCACTTTAACTCATGAAGAGATTCTAGAGACGGAACAATTTGGCCAGTTTGTTGTTACAGTATCCAAGTAATTAAAGTCCCCACAAAAAGGCTTCATTTGATTCTGTATGTTGATGTACTGTCTTCTGAAACAGAAAGTCCGAACGATGGCGTACTGAAGCGCATGACTGAGCAGGCCCTCCAGGATTTTGCGAACGCAGAAACTAACACAAAATCAAGCAAACGCCGTCTGCAATGTATGGAGGAGCTTGCAATTTTTCAAAATTATCGCTGATTTTCCCATACATTTGGGCCGAGACAAGTCACGTGACGTCATCACGACACCCATTCAGCAAGAGCCTTCTTCGATTCACATGCGTCGAACATGAGTACAGCTAAAAGGTCTCATTTAATAACAAATATCACTGCGTGCAAAGCGATTCAGTGCACTCGCAATTGACAACTTGAGTAACAAACATTCTGAAAAAAGCTGCAGCAAAATCATGCATTTTTTGTCACAACCATGACAATAAAACTCTGCGAAATCCTGTCCAGACTGACTGACCACACCCCTGCTGAATCATAAACTGACTTGATAGTAGCTTAGGGAACTATCTACAGCTGCTATCAAAATGATTCAACCTACTACTAGTCTTGTGTTTTGTCCAATCAAATACACTCTAGAACCTCAACACCCGTTTTGCATATTTGAGGGATTCTATTCAAGGGGTTGAATAATTTTGACTGGAGAAATCATTACATGTTCAGTTGAATTTGGGGAAACCACTTGAAGCATTCGTTGCGTTGATCCATTTCAATCGCTTTTGTTTGATTTGTTCATTTTGACAATAAACCTGATTTACGGGGGGGGGATCCATTTTGATTGCAACTGTATATACAGAGACCCGCAACCACCAACTCTCACAGAGGAGGAGCAGCGGGTTTTTAGGACTTACGTCGTACATGTTCGAACCGAGGTCGAACACCCGGACGGGTCTGACAGGTAACCTTATAATTCAGTTAAAATGTTATGCGAATTGTTTCCTCCTCCTGATGGAGAAGGCCCAAACAGCGTATTAACACAGCTTCTTGATGTTTCTGAGGTAATAACACATTCTGACACTGAACAGCCCCAAGTTGGCAATACTTGAGAACCTGGGAAGCTTGAGCAGCCAAGGAAGCTGGGAAAGAAAAGAAAAGAGAAAAAACCCCACCAATGAACCATATTTACTACGAAGGGCTGTTACTATAGAGCAAGCTCCGCCCCCAGGGGCAGGACAGACATTCTAGAGTGCATTTGATTGGACAAAACAGAAGATTAGTACTAAATTTCTTCACGAAGGTCTCCAAAACTACATTTCAGTGTCTGTGTATTATTTTATTAGTGTCCACAACACTAAAGGACAAAAGTACAAAAAGCCTTGAAAGACAAAATGACACTTTAGACAAAACTTTTAAATCTAAGACCCAATAGAGAAAAGAAACACAGTTTGGACCTGCCATCATAGCTGTTTAGCTCCAGTCAGCAGTCCAGGTGAACGACATAACTGGCTTTATTATTGACCAAGTTGTTGTGAGGGCGATAAACACAGCTGAGAGACTTCCTGCACTAGATAAGCTCTCCAAATTGTTCAACTAAAGTGTCTAGGTCACGTTAGCAAGGCCAAGATAACCGGTCACCAGCTAACACTAATGGATAGTGCTAAAGCCGCATACTAACACACTAAACAGTATGTGACAACGTTACAGCGCTATTGACAGCGCACTATACTATCATACTAGCTAGTATAGTATAGTACAGTATAGTATGCGGTGTACAAGAAGCCTGTCACAGGAGAGGATCCGGGGGTTAGTCACATCACTACAAACTCAACCTGCACGTCTTTACAACACATTCACAAGCTGCAATTATAATAATCATTTTAAAAATACTCACCGACAGCTGGCTTATTCCCCGGATTCCCTTCATTCTCCCTCTGTCTTCCTCTGTCTCCTTCAAGCGGTTGAAGAAGACAATATGGCTGACCTGGACGTCCTACCCACAAGCACCCACGTTTCACTCGTCTTCTACCTACAGACACGCTCGAGTTCAACACTGACACCTGCTGGACCGGAGCACAGCCAAGCGCACATACACTTACTATACTATGGCCAAAAGTATGTGGACGCCTGATCATTACACCCATATGGGGTTCTTCCCCAAACTGCTGCCACAAGGCTGAAAGCACAAAGCTACTGGAGCTAAGCGGCCCAAAAATGTCCCAGCATGACAATGTCCCTGTGCACAAAGCACTGTTTATAAACACGTGTTCCGTCCCGATTCGCCTACTCTCCGTCCTAAATAGTATATGGAGTTTAGAAACCGTGCCTCCCAGATGGTAGTATGTTGAAATGAGTTTCCCCAAATGTACCCGGATGGTCTACTATTCCCGGGAGAAGTGTGGATCCGTGGACACTTTTTCAGCTAATGTGTATCTCCCACAACTCCTTGCGTGAGGGAGCAGGAGTTTTGTGACAGTTTGCTTTTTGACACATTTTAGAGAGATGTAAATGAAATGTGGATAAATAAGTCAAGGGAATGGTAAATCGAATTATATAATGTATATTATATAAGGAATAATGAATGAAGAAAAGTTGAAATGCAAGAATGAGCTTGTTTGCGGTGACAGTGTGCGTAACTAGGCAACGTTCTCTTCTGTTACGTGATGTGTGAGTATGTCTTAGTACTTGCATACTCTTTTTCTTCACAAAAAGAGTACATGCCTTTAGTACATAGTATAAGTATGCGAATTGAGATGCAGCATTGGTTTGCCAAGGTTGGTGTGGAAGAGCTCAAGTGTCCTGCCCTGACCTCAACCCCACTGAACACCATTGGGATGAAATGGAATGCTGACTGAACCCCAGACCTCTTCACCTAACATCAGTGTCTGACCTCACTAAGGCTCATGTCGCTGAATGAACACAAATCCCCACAGCCACGCTCCAAAATCTAGTGGAAAGACTTCCCAGAAGATTGGAGGTTATTATAACAGCAAAGGGGGAATCACTCTAGAATGGGAAGTTCAACAAGCACATATCAAAGGGAGTCTATATTAACATATATAGAGATATTTTGTAAAGCAAGACTTCTGTTCCCTGTAGCTCGGCCTCGGTGTCCCAATTTCATTTCAAACTCGGATGGTATTCTGTTTGTTCGTTTCTTTTTCTTTTTTTTAGTATTTGAATATTTTATCATAGACATTATATTTGACATGGCTATTGAAAATTGTTGTACCCTGTTCTTGTGCAAGTACATAAACAAACAAACAAACAAACAAACAAACAAAAGCCCCTTTAGAGAATAGTGAAGTGTATTCAGATTCAGCCAGAATTATTTAAGTATTTACAGGGAAACTATGAAGTGACTAATTTAATTTATTACTGTACACAATGTCTTAATTAAATCTAAAGCCTTATCCACAACATCAAATAATACAACAACGGCAACAGCTTGGAAGAAATCTCGTCTTCTTGTTAAGATTAGTGAAAATATTGAATGATAATCCAGTGAGTTTAATTAAGGAATATATTTTCGGGGACATTATTTATCTTGTCATCAAAGGTAAAGCAATGTATTGGAACTAACATTGTCTTATGTTTTTCTGACCCTGAAAATGATAAGCGGTATAGAAAATGGATGGATGGATGTACTGTATGGCTTGATCCCAACCCCCATGAATCAATTTAGAACAACCGAGCCAAAACAAGATACCAAACTTGATAAGAACATAAGAAATCTAAGAATATGAACAGAACATAAGAAATGAGCAGAACTTATATATATATATATATATATATTATAAACAAATAACATATGTTGTATACACATAATGAATGGTATATACATGTTCATACACATCCCACACATTTTCATATATCAAATAATTGAAAAAACAACAGCTGACTAAATAAATAAATAAAAATAAATAAATAAACATGTTTAAAAAAGGGGGGGGAGGCCATTCTTACAATTTCCAATAAACTCAAAACACTCAATAACATTCCTCTCTCCAGTTCTGACTTGCTTTTCCCTACTGAAAAAAAGACTAATAATTTGAAACCCGCTTCCTGCTTCCGGTCCAGAAGAAACGTTGCGCATGCGCAGTGCCTCTTCTCACAGCACACGTGTTGCCTTCAGCAGGAATACAGTACGTACTCTTAACGTTGTGCTTTAGACTTAAGTGTCGCAATTTAGTTTTTGTTTTTATTATTATTATTTTATTTGTATTTCAAGCTTTTGTTTAAAGCCTGTAGGTGTTTGTCCTCTGTGAAGCATTCGCCGAGAGGATCTGATCAAATCTCTAAAATCATGGTGAGTATCAAACCCCGTTGCTGCTTTAGACACGATCCTCTATCCATGTAAATAAATGTGTAACGGAAACATCTAACTCCACATGAGTGTAAATACATATGATGATGATGGTGATCTATGTTAAGTATAGTTGGTCTTAAACCTGTGGATCATTCTGAACTCACATGATCATCATTGGCCCTGGACTTAGTGTAGACTTGTATGGATAATACATGAAACTGAAAACTAGGCTTAGTCTCACATTGAAGTCTGTGATTTGCAATCCTGCGCTTTTTCATTTGCCTTCCTCTCAGACTGAAGCTGAAGTCAATCCCAAAGCCTACCCTTTGGCTGATGCTACTCTGAGCAAAACTATACTGGACCTTGTGCAGCAGGCATCCAATTACAAGCAGCTGCGCAAAGGAGCAAACGAGGGTAAGAGATCCATCCATCCATCCATCCTTCCTCAACCGCTTAATCGTAATCGGGTCACGGAGAGGGTAAGAGTTCCCCCACAAGCCATTAATGTACTGTAAAGTTTACACATGGATCAAATGAGACTTTTACATGGTTCTGAGCGGACTCCTGTTCTTGGTATATTCAGGCTTAGGTCCAGCTGCTGTACACTCCGAGGCAAAAAAAAAAAAAAAAGCCAAGATGATGTTCTCCTCAGACATTTTGCAGATCATTCAAAATTAGGATCCACATTAGTTAATTTTCTGTACCAGCAGGTCTGAGCGTAGTGCAAGCTGCAAGGCAAATAACAGGTTTATATACTATATAACCAAATGTTTTTGGACACCTGATCACAGTTCATATGTGCTTGTTGAACGTCTCATTCCAGATTTAATCCCCCTTTGATGTTATAATAACCTCCACTCTTCTGGGAAGGCTTTCCACTAGATTTTGGAGCGTGGCTGTGGGGATTTGTGATCACTTGGCTATAAGAGCATTAGTGAGCTCGGGCACTGCTGTTGGCTGAGAAGGTCTGGGGATCAGTTGGTGATCCAAAGGTGTTCATTGGGGATGAGGTGCATGACGCTCGAGATCTTCCACTCCAAACTTGGCAAACCATGTCTTCATGGAGCTCGCTTTGTGCACAGGGGCATCGTCATGCTGGAACAGGTCCCTTAATACCAGTGAAGAGTTTTTGTAATAAATTGTAATGCTACAGCATATGGAGACATCCTATACACTTATGTGCCTCCATCTTTGTGGCAATAGTTTGATTAAGACTCGCATATGGGTGTGATGGTCAGGTGTCCAAGTACGTTTGGGCAGATAGTGTATTAATGTGCTCATTCTAACACCTACACAGGGACTTGTTTGCATACATGATCTAAGTTTAATAATAATCACAAAGAACACTGTATAAATGTTAATAGGGTAAAGCCTTCTGTAAGATGACAGAACATTATTTAACACTTACAGGAGTCTCTGTGTCAGCACTTGGTAACAGTCATAATAGAGAAGACTTTTTTTCCATGTAGAAAAACCTGCTAAAAAGGAATGGCTTGTTTATGCCTGGCACTGTATTTAATGCTCTTTTGGTATTGTTCACAGCCACTAAAACACTGAACCGTGGAATTTCTGAGTTCATCGTTATGGCCGCTGATGCCGAACCACTGGAGATTATTCTACACCTTCCTTTACTGTGCGAGGACAAAAATGTGCCTTACGTCTTCGTGAGGTCCAAGCAGGCCCTTGGACGAGCTTGTGGTGTGTCAAGACCAGTTATTGCCACATCGATCACCATTAAGGAAGGATCGCAGCTGAAACCTCAGATCCAGTCTGTGCAGATGGCGATTGAGAGACTGTTGGTGTGAACCTGTTGTGATTATTATTGTTTTTTTTTTTTTATTTTAACTTGACAGTCGAGTTAATGTTTGTGTTTATTTTCTGTAATCTTTTTGCTGTCCTCATGATTAAGGATTTTACCTTTGCCATGAGCAGGTATAGGGAAAGTAATATGATAACCAATTTCAATTGGGTACTGGGTTGTAACCCAAATGTGATAACGATTATGATTTCTAATTTTAGTATAAATGGCTGCAATACGTTATAGAGATCAGGGCTTTTTGATTTACATTTCATCACTAGCTGATGTGTTGCTCTTATATGTAACATAACATTTACTCCTGTTTTTTGTATGCAAAAATAAATATTAGAAATGTGATGATTGCTCAAGTGTTTGTTTTTTTTAGTGATGGATTATTCTTAGCTCAGCAGTGACAATAAAACTAGACATGTCCTTTTTTTTGTGTGTACATCACTGCTGTGCTTGATGCACTTGTACACACCACACACTATCTCTCAACTGCAGGCAAGAATTCATACAAGATGGACATATTGTACTTACTGAGGTGACCAGTGAGTATACTGTACATATGTACAATCTATTCAACAGGGTACAGGCCTAAAAGACTGCCATGATTTACTCATTTATTTTTTATCAACAAGAAAATAGGATTTATAAACAATAATATTTGTATTGTCATGTGCCAACAAGAAGTACAATCCAGACACAAGTTGACCTCATTCATATTAAGTAACTGATTTATCCTTGTCTGAGCACTGGATGGGAAGCCAGTTCATCAAAAGGTCATCTCTCACACTCTCACTCTCAAACACACTCACACTCACTCTCAAACACTCTCACACACTCACTCAAACACTCTCACTCTCACACACACACACACAATCCCTCTCACACTCACTCTCAAACTCACACACTCGCTCATTCAATCCACCTACTGGCTTTATTTGGGAGGAAACACAAGCAGTAACTCGCTCAGGATCCTGGAGCTCTGAGGTTGTGCCACTGCTGCACCAATAGAAAATTGGGAAACACCATTATATATATGTATATATTAAATTGCACACGGGTCTAAGACAAAAGATTATGCTTTTTAGCGTTTTATTTTCATAATATTGATTGATTCAGAGTAAATAAGTAAATAAATGTATTTTGATTCCAGTATAAAAAGTTATCACAGAAACAACCACAACACTTTCACCCAGTTGTCCTCTGGTGGTCAGATGAGACTAAAATGGAGCTCTTTGGCATCAACTCAACTCGCCGTGTTTGGAGGAGGAGGAATGCTGCCTATGACCTCAAGAACACCATCCCCACCGTCAAACATGGAGGTGGAAACATTATGCTTTGGGGGTGTTTTTCTGCTAAAGGGACAGGATAACTTCACCGCATCAAAGGGACGATGGACGGGGCCATGTACCGTCAAATCTTGGGTGAGATCCTTCTTCCTTCAGCCAGGGCATTGAAAATTAAAAGTAATTACTAAGTCATTACTAAGTACTAAGTCATGTTTTGCAGAGGGGTCAAATACATATTTCCCTCATTAAAATGCAAATCAATTTATAACATTTTTGACATGCGTTTTTCTGGATTTTCTTGTTATTTTGTCTCTCACTGTTCAAATAAACCTACCATTAAAATTATAGACTGATCATTTCTTTATTAGTGGGCAAACGTACAAAATCAGCAGGGGATCAAATACTTTTTTCCCCCACTGTGTGTGTGTGTGTGTGTGTGTGTGTGTGTGTGATATATATATATTAAATTGCACTCGGGTCTAAGACAAAAGATTATGCTTTTTAGCGTTTTTATTTTCATAATATTGATTGATTCAGAGTAAATAAGTAAATAAATGTATTTTGATTCCAGTATAAAAATTGATCACAGAAACAAGCAATTATTGATGACATACACTGCATTTTTGACCAGCGTGAAGTTGCCCCCCCACCAACGCAAAACGTCAGCAAAATAGTCTCAATCGTTTGTGCGGTAAAAATTTTCTTTTGTGCTGCTTCGGTTATATTATTAAAAGAATATTATTCAAAAGTTGTTCTGGGGTCACGCAGCCCCAGAACGATTTTTGAATAATATTCTTTTAATAATATATATCATTTATTTAATAAAATAATAATTTAATAATATTCTTTGAATATTCTGCTCCAAATGAACCCCAAATAGTCTCAATCGTTTGTGCTGATAAAAGCTTCGTTTGTGCGGGTTTGTGCTGATAAAATTTTCGTTTGTGCTGCTTTGTATTTGGAGATATTAAAAGAATATTTACAGGTCATTCTGGGGTCACCCCCCCATGCTCGAAATTCACCCAAAATAGTCTCAATCGTTTGTGCCGGTTTTTGCCGACTGTCTTTTTTATTTTAACAATACAGTTGAAGTAACAAGGTAAAATCCAATACCCTCACACAGTTCTTTGGCTATATGCACACGCAAGTTACCAGACATCGGATGCTTTGAACATCCAGCGTGCAGGGAGTAATCTGTGTTTTTAATTAAACAATTGAGCACCATTGGGCTGTTCATTTCAGGCTCTCTGTCACATTTTATGTGAATGTGGCCATGACATTCCTTACAATTGCCTCTTAGTTCTAGGAAGTTGTCTGTTACTGATGGATAGACCTGGGCTCTTTTAAAAACAAATGTACATGGGCTTTTCAATTCTTCCCCAATGTGATGATTTATCACGTGTCCAGAAGCCAGGCTTCAAAATTGTGTATTCCCTTTTTTATGTTTTAGAGAACTTGTTTTTATATTGAACTGTTTTGGGCATGAATTCAGTCCATGTCTGAAATGGAAGTTGAAGACCAAAAGTACAGCAATCTTTTGGTCTTGGGGAAAGGGACCCTGGCTCAAAATCAGTGTCATCACTACTGCCACTTGTTTCATGATCACTTTCATAATCAAACCCTAAAGCAGTCCAGATGTTGTGTCTGTTCAATTTAACAAAAGTATATAGAGCCTTTGCAGTGATCTTGTTTTCTAGCTGCTCACTAAGCTCTGTCCAGATGCTCTGATTAGGAGTAGCTATGTTGCCATTTTGGACTATGGCCTCTTTTGATACACAGAGGCCTGTGAAAATTGAATCCCTGTCGACCGCTGCTTTCTTGGGCATCTGGCAGAAGCAGTACATAATCACCCACTGAAACAATCCTGATGCAAAAAAGGTCATACACTGTAAACTTGTTTTCATGTATTACTGTATTTGCCAGAATACAATGAAAATATAGTAATAATATATAAGGATATAAGATCTTATATTAGGACCAATATGGTAATGTTGACCCTTAGATGCACAACGTTTTCAAGAAACTAACATGGGTTCCATGTGCAGCTCTAATTAGCATTTCATAGCTCCATTAGCAATACTAGTATTAACAATGAGTTTTCTGTTCAAGAAACATTGACAATCTTAGCTCTTTGAATGTTGTGGCATTATGATTAAAGTTAACTAATAATATTCTAATTGACAGTGTTAAAACATTGTACTTACACTGGCCAGAATTTTGATTTAGTAACTGGGTCGACTTTTCCTATACTAGCAATACTAATTTCCACAAGAGCACCATGAACAGAAGTGTCACTGACACCTAGTGGTGGGAGTGAAGTGCAGCAGATTATTCTCCTTGTAAATAAATGAGTTCAATCATGAGCGACCAGCAGAAGGGAATGAAGTAAAGAGAGTTGTTTATTGAACAAATGATGATATGATTTCTCTTGAAAAAGTCTTCGGTAGTTCTACTCTAAAAGTGTGCTCACACCGAGGAGATTTGTGCCTATAATTCAATGCCTAATATTTTATAAACGGAAGCAGCACGAACGAAACTTTTATCAGCACAAATGAAGCACAAACGATTGAGAATATTTGCGGTTTTGGGGGGCTAAGGGAACTTCACGGTTGTTCCCACGCTGACAGCGCTGACGTGAAAAACAGACTTACTTCTGGGTTCGTCTGGCGTGGCCGTCAGGTGGGCGGGGCCTCAACTTGTCAAGGTGGATTTCGCGGGCACGCGCGAGTGCACCGTTTAGGACACAGTCGAAGTCAGAAGTCAGTACAGTCTGCACGAGACGTCTCCTGGACGACGAGGCTGGAGGAGAAAAATGGCCGAGCAGACCGTGTTTCTAAGCGACGATGTCGTTGCACGTTTCCTTCGTTACGACGATTTGATCCCGCGCCTGGAAGAAGTTATGGGGAAGTTTTCCCAGAGTGACAGCTCAGATGTGGTGCAGCCCGTGAGATCTGCGATCCCGATCCACAATCACAACGGGTATGAGCACGATCCTTCACCCTCACGATCAGACCCATACATCTGCCTGATTACTCTGATTTCTGTGCACAGGTTTCTGGGGATGATGCCTGCATACATTGCATATGACGACACCTTGTGCATGAAGGTGTTGGCTTACTACAGCCGAAAAGAAAACTCCAGTTTACCATCCTTAAAAGCTACTGTGTTGCTCTTTAACCCTGAGTATGGCACCATCACAGCGGTTAGTCCAGGCAATCAACTACCCTTCAGCAAACTCGCCCCGAATGTCCTACAGTGTGTGTGCGTGTGTGAGAAGGGATAAATTTGACATACTTCAGTTTATACTGATTTATTACAGATAAAGTAAGTATAGGGCACAATGCTATATACAGTGGTGTGAAAAAGTGTTTGCCCCCTTCCTCATTTCCTGTTCCTTTGCATGTTTGTCACACTTAAGTGTTTGGTCAAACCAATTTAAACAATAGTCAAGGACAACACAAGTAAACACAAAATGCAATTTGTAAATGAAGGTGTGTATATTAAAGGTGAAAAAATCCAAACCATCAGGGCCCTGTGTGAAAAAGTGAGTTTGCCCCTAAACCTAATATCTGGTTGGGCCACCCTTAGCAGCAACAACTGCAACCAAGCATTGCTGTTGTTGCTGCAGGGTTGCGGCCAACCAGTTGTTAGCTTTAGGGGAGCAATCACGTTTCACACAAGGCCATGACTGGATTTCACTAACATTTGTTTACTTGTGTTGTCCACTGTTTAAATTGGTTTGATGTTCAGCACATAAATGAAACAAGCAAAGGACACCACTGTACTTTTTAGTATTCACCTTCGCTACAGCCGTAGCCTTAAACTTGGTCTTGGAACAAAGTACTACGTTTGATTCTCATCAGCGCAGTGAAGCATGGTGGCGGTAGCATCATATCGAGAGTTACCTTTGGGCTCTTGCTTCCCTGACTAATGCCCTCCTTACCCGGTCACTCACTTGGTGAATGTCCTCCTGATAGAGGACTAGTGATTGATGCTTTGTCCTGAGCTTGTTTTGCTCTTCGTGATGCCATTTCGTGATTGTATTTTCCCCTCTAGCAAACTCTGGGGCGTTCCAGGAAAAGCTGTACTTATAGTGGGATCACGACACTGTAAATGCTCACAGGCGAAGTCTATTCAAGAAATTACGCGACTATGCAGACAATTTTGCAGACCGTACCGATCCCTCAGTATCATGGTCTTTTTTGTGTGAAATTTATAACATATATATAATCCCAGTTAAATCCATTTCAGTTCCAGGTTATAACACTACAAAGGGTGGAAATGTTTAAGAGGGGGTGAATACTTATTGAAGGCACTGTAAGCCATTACCATAGTATAACTATATACTAAAAGATATTAATGGATGATGGATATATACTGTAGTTCATGTTGTTTTTTTCCCCTCGTGGACAGATTATGGATGGGACAGATATCACCCTTAAAAGAACAGCAGCTGTGTCAGCCATTTCTGCTAAAGTAAGTCCCTTATTAAGCTATTGGATATCAGCTTATATAGTCTCAATCGTTTGCTGCTTCGGTTCAGGAGCTATTAAAAGAATATTCAAAGGTCATTCTGGTATCACCCAGCCCCCCCCCCGCAAATTAACCCCAAATAGTCTCAAGCGTTTGTGCTCTGTTTGTGCTGATAAAAGTTTCATTTGTGCTGCTTCGGATTTGGAGATATTAAAAGAATATTTATAGGTCATTCTGGGGTCACTCAGCCCCCCCACATGCTCCAAGTTCATTCAAAATAGTCTCAATCGTTTGTGCCGGTTTGTCACAGTAATTCAGTTTCACAAGTAAAATCATTTTGGCTTTTAAGTCATTAAATTTCCACATACACACGCATACTATCTATCTATCTATCTATCTATCTATCTATCTATCTATCTATCTATATATATATATATATATATATATATATATATATATATATATTACACACACACACACACGCGGCCCATGTATGTATAAACAGAGCTACAGCAAACAGATTATGGTGCGTGTATTTATTTATGACAATGTTAATATTACGACTGTTATTCTCATAACAACATATTCAGAAACAAGTAAAAACACTTATCTTGGAGTTCGTGTTACATTTCACACATCCTGTGATCCGCCGGGTCCCTTAAAAGTTGAAAACGCACAGTGGATGGGTAACAATTACGTGAATGCGACTATTTAATGTGATTTGTCATTTGGATTTTACCCCGTTACTTCAACTGACCATTTCGGGTTAATTTGGAGCATGTGTGGGGCCGGTGACATCATCTCATAGAATTTAATCCCTAATATATTAAAAACGAAAGCAGCACAAATGAAAATTTTATCAGCACAAACGATTGAGACTATTTTGAATGAACTTGGAGAATGGGGAGTGACCCCAGAATGACCTATAAATATTTTTTTAATATCTCCTGAACCGAAGCAGCACAAACAAAGCGTTTATCAGTACAAACCGGCACAAACGATTGAGACTATTTTGCTGACGTTTTGCCTTGGTGGGGGGCAACTTCACGCAGGTGCTTAAATAGTGTCACAATATGATGCAGGCGTGACACTTGAACACTGCTTTTCTTCCACTAGCTTCTGATGCCAGCTCAGTCGGACGTCTTGTGCATCATCGGCTGTGGAGACCAGGCTGTCAGCCATTATGAAATCTTCACACAGCTTTTTTCCTTTAAAGAGGTAACTACATCTATCCAAAGGTGAAAACACCCATCAGTTCTGTTTCACTTTGCGATATGCCATAGCTGCACCTCAGTGTTCAGAGCAGGAATGTTTGGCAATATACCACATGCCACATTACACCACCCCATGGTTGATTAACTTATTGCACGCACGGTCCATAAACCTAAATGTAACTATAAATGGACGCAAGCACTTTGTGTGGCGCTTTAGTCAATGGACTTGTGTAAAAAAGTCATTGTTGGCAAATTGCGGTCGTACAAGTGGAATAAAATACTACAGGACTTTGGTGCGGTTGAGCCAAATCACACCACTATTAATATTATTATTCCTTACATATTCAATACACATCGTTATTCTAGACACCTTCAAATATTGTGCTAAAAGGCATGTTGTTGGTAGATATTTGGGTCTGGCGAGACAAAAACTGAAAGCTTTGTTGGTCTTGGGACAAAGTGCTACGTTTG
This sequence comes from Ameiurus melas, assembly GCA_012411365.1. NCBI lineage: Eukaryota > Metazoa > Chordata > Actinopteri > Siluriformes > Ictaluridae > Ameiurus > Ameiurus melas. Next base: position 24,286,776 of record CM022760.1, read on the forward strand.
ACTCATCACCCGGAGAACTCCATCAGCACAGTGAAGCACGATGGTGGTAGCATCATGTTGAGCGTTACCTTTGTGCTCTTGCTTCGCTGACTAATGCCCTCCTTACCCAGTCACTCTAATGGAGGACTAGTGATTGATACTTGTTCAGAACTTTTTCAGCTGCTTTTTAACAGCACTAGATTCATCTGTAATATTATGATAACTGTCAATAACGGTTTAGTTATGAATTATTTTATATTTTTTACGTGTAGTACATATTATAATTCACTGTATTATAATTAGGTACGTGTGTGCAGCCGGAGATTGGAGACAGCTGAGCGGTTTGCCGCGGGTGTCCCCGGTCCTGTTAAAGTATTTTCTTCTGCCAAAGAGGCAGTGCATGGAGCGGACATCATCATTACCCTCACTACTTCTAGTGAACCAGTGCTGTTTGGGGAGTGGGTTAAACCCGGTGCTCACGTTGCAGGTTAGAACCCTCTGCATCATTCGGCATGACACGTTAATTAAAAACAATTTCATACAGGTATAGTGTAACATTTCTCTGCAACCTTAGCGGTAGGGGCTTGTCGGCCAGACTGGAGAGAACTCGACGACGTGCTGATAAGAGACGCTGTAATTTATGTGGACAGCAGAGACGGAGCCGCATTGGAGTCAGGAGACATCATTCTGTCTGGAGTAAGCCTACACTTCGTTACTGATGATTTACATCTTCATATACAGCGACTCATTTAAAATGAAATTCAGAAAACGTGCAAGATATTTTTAACCGTAACTTTATTGTCCCGTTTTGAATCACAGCAATGATATCTGTAGTAATCACTTTCACCAATACTCATGATTGAATACTCGCTTCGTTTTAAACATTTAAGCACAAACTCCACTTCTTTCCTGTTTGTTCTGGGCACAGGTATGCGGGGGGGAAAAAATTAAAAAAAAATATATATATATATATATATATATATATATATATGTGATGTATTAACTTCATGGGTTAATCTAAATCTAATTTTGGTGTTCCTCCAGGCAGAAGTTTTTGCTGAACTTGGAGAAGTTTTAAATGGAACTCGACCTGCCTTTCGCAACAAGACCACAGTGTTCAAGTCACTGGGTAAATATTTTCCGTTTAGGACAGGCAAAATTAGGCTCAAGGAAGAGCTCGTGCAGTTTTTCCATAAGTAGACAGAGTTCCTGCTGATAAGAAAATATAAACGGCTAAGTCTCATTAATGTTTGCTTTCTTGCTAGACGACTTGGGATTTACTTTTGTTTCCCCTGAGGCAATAAAAGAGGCTCTATTTAAAGCTTGAGTGTTTCCAGATAGTGATGATTCAGTTTTAGAAATGAAACATGCTTAACGTATATTTGCTAAAAAGGTCTCTTCTGCTTGTTGGCTCATACATTCTTATAAACGATTGGCAAAAAATGAGTCAAGGGTTGAGAAAATCATCAGCTGCTGGGTGTGAAATGAAGTGGATTAATATGGTTTCTCTTTTGCAATGCAGGAATGGGGATACAAGATGCAGTTTCTGCTAAGCTTGTGTTTGACAAGTGGAAGAGCAGCCAGTGACGGACATGACGTGAAGCGTCAGCAGCCGGCGTTCGCTAGAGAGAGAAACTCTCATTTCAAAAACAAGGCACAAAGAGACGCGAAGTAAATCTCTATTCAACAGACAATTATGACAGTGGAAACTGATTCACTAACCGATTAACACTTATATGAAATCATTAAAGCTTGGGACAGAGGGCACTGTTTTTCATTAATACATTAGAAGTATAGTGGGTACAGTAAAAACAAACAAATCACATGATTATGTAAAATTTCAGAGAGAGAAAAAAAAAAGTTATCTGTTGAGAATGGTTCTCGACTTGTTATTAAAGTATCTTTGTTCTCGTGTCCTCTGTGTGCCTTAATGTTCAAAGGAAGTTCAATTAAACTTGCTTATCCAAGATACACTACAGAATTTCATACTGGACAGCAGATTTTGGACAAACAATTCTCATTCTATATGGTTACAAAAATAACTCTGTATCTGTTTATCGCCCAAACTACAGACTTTATACAATACTGTGTTGCAATAAAAACATCTTCCACAATGACGGCATAAGTAAATGCAGCACATTAATAAGCGTAGAGCCAAATTTGGTTTTGTAATTTAGAGTGCTCAGATGACCGTGAATCAGTGACAATATGCCCCCCCCATTAGTGTAACATTTATGTACCAGATGGTTGTCCCCAATATGTACACTAAATAATGAGTATACTAATAAAACAAAACAGAAAAAAAAAAATCCTAAAAGCATTTCCCAAATTTCCCCTCAGGGATCAATAACATTTATCTATCTATCTCTCTCTCTCATAAGCAATCAGCAACTTATGAATTGTGGACTTGTAAACAAGTCAAGGAATTTAATTATTATTATTATTTTTTTTTAAATTAGTGTTTAGAGAATAAGCAGAAGCTATTACAGGTAGGCTTGCATTTTTGTTCATATCAAGTTTTCATTCATAGATGGAATGAAGAAGAAGAGAGAGAATTTGTTTTACCTTTACATAAACATGAAAAACACGTTATTAAAAGGCAGCAGGAATTACTAAGAGTGAATGGACGATGAGGAGAAGCGTCCCCATCTCCTGGAGACGAACTCTAGGATACTAAAACAGACTTGGAGAAGCAATTCTAATTAGAATTACAATAGTTAAAGACATACGGGTATGGTTCACAGAGTCTTCCCTCTTTCTCCCAACACATCCTCCCTCCCCACCGTTCCCGACGCCTCTCCTCAGGCAAGTGCAGACGGTTCTTTACGGACTTTACGGACCTTCAGAGGATAAAGCACTTCGGCTTCGGCTTTTTGACGGGCGGTGGGCACAGGACTGCACGGATGGCTTCGTCGAACACCGTTTTAAGGCCACGCTGAGTTAAGGCTGAGCATTCCAGATATTTCACAGACCCTGGACATAGATTAGAAACGCATAGAATAGTGCAATCGCATACACAAAAATGCATGGTTCATGAGACACCACATACAAGAACACCAAGCACAAATAGTGCATGTGTGCGCAAAGCTACAGGTACATGCTAACTAAATTCTAAGTAACTATTAGGGTAAATAAAAAAAAAAAATAAAAAAAATAAAACAATTTTTTTAAACTAAACCCGACAGGCTTTATTATTAACTCTACTACTAACCTATTTCTTTAGCCATAGCAAGGCCTTGTGGGTAAGTAATGGGAGTGAGTTTCTTTTCTTTCAGCTTCTCAATAGTGTCCTTGTCATCTCTTAGGTCGATCTTGGTTCCAACAAGAATCATTGGGGTGTTGGGGCAGTGATGTCTAACCTCAGGATACCACTGTGGGGGAAGAAAAAAGAAGAAAAAAAAAAAGAGCAGACCGCTCACTCAGATCACTTCACACAAATATATATATATATATATTTTTTTTTAAGTAAGTAAACCTGCTTGGACACGGCTCTGAAACTTGACTTCACGGTCAAAGCATTATCCACTGTGTGAGAAACTAAACACACACACACACACACCCAGATCACAGAAAGACTGATACTGTAACAGGTTTAAAATAAAAACACCGTCATAGGTTAATCACGAGTTTGAAACGCCAAAGGAGATTAAATGTAGACATGCAGGGAGTGTCTAATGGTTGAAATGCCACAAGTAGCCATTCTACCTTAAAAAGACCATTTTTCCTGGACTCATAACATTTACCTGTCCGTCTTTCAATTTGTAAAACGCATGTCAAATCTGCACCTTATCAGTCCCACTACTGTGGTTAACAGGAAGTGATGTTGCTGTCAAACAAAATCTACATTTTCACATAGTGTAACTGAGTGGATGGTTCAGGAAATAAAAGCTTTCAAAGCCGTGATAAAGTATGTTAATCCATATTTTCCCAATAGTCGGATTGCGTTATAAGGGAGTTGGTGCAAAAGTGTGAGCAACCACTGACCCATGCTACACTAAATCCATCCGACATCCATCATGCGTTGAACCGACATTCACCTTCATCCAGTTTAATACAGTGGCTCTTCATTTATTCTCTTACGTAAACACATCATGATAACTCGCCTACAAACCCAGTCCCAATTACTGCACCTCTCAGGTGATGTGACGAGTCAACTTTTGAGGCCCGTAATCATCCGTATTACATTACAGCCACGAGACTCTGTGCACACAAAATACAGGAACTGCTTTACGCAATAGTCCAGACCAGACACATTATATCGGGCTCTTCCTCTATCCTTGCCATCCAGATGTTCTTCTACACGTGTCCAACACTTCATTTAATCTTACTCTACACAGGTTCGATATGGAAGCTACTTACTTTGGCGCGGACATTCTCGAATGAAGCAGGGCTCACCAGCGAGAAGCAAATTAAAAACACGTCCTATAGGAATCAGAGAGAGAGAGAGAAAGAGAGAGAGAGAACTTCAAATACAAGATGAAACCTCATCAGAAATATGCAAGATCATTTCCGTTCCCTTTCCTGATTCAGCACTGCATTGTGGAACTGGTATGAAATTAGAAACGGAGAGATCTTGAATAGGTAGTAGAGTGCAAACAGAGGAAGCATTCAGTTTCATTACCAGAATAAGTAGTGGTTAGGACACAATAAGATACTTTATGCACCACGAAACACATAAGCACAGATTTTTCATAACAATTGGCACTGGCACGACAGGCTCAAACGGGGGGTTGGGGGACGGAATGAAGCGCTGTACCGTTTGAGGATAGGAGAGAGGCCTGAGTCTGTCGTAGTCCTCCTGTCCTGCTGTGTCCCACAGCCCCAAGTTCACTGGCTTCCCATCTACCATCACATTTGCAGAATAATTATCAAACCTAGAGAGAGAGAGAAAGAAAGAAAGAAAGAAAGAAAGAGAGAATGAATTTGTTTGAATGTACATGACAAATACTTCTACTGTGTGGTTGAGAAATGAATGGACACAATAAGAGGCTGTTCACAGTGGATTTTCAGGACTTTAAACCCAGGGGAGTATAATGTTACTCACACTGTGGGGATGTATTCTCCGGGGAAGGCGTTGGTGGTGTAGCTGATCAGTAGGCATGTTTTTCCGACTGCCCTGGATTTTAACAAAGAAAAGAAAAACCATCCGCTAAGAATAAGTGTACATTAGTGGTGTTACAGCGTACCATGACACCAAATTTCAAATAGCACCGCGGTTAATATTGCCCTATACTGAATAGATCTTGTAGAGATACTACAAGAAAAAAAAAAAAACACAAAAACACAGATCTCTCTAGTTTTACGGAAAACGACGGTTCTAATTAAATAAATAATTTAATGTGATCCATCCATCCTCAACCGCTTATTCCTTTTCAGGGTCACAGGGAACCTGGAGCCTATCCCAGGAGACATCGGGCACGAGGCGGGGTACACCCTGGACAGGGTGCCAGTCCATCACAGGGCACAATCACATACACACTCACACACCTATTCATACACTACGGACACTTTAGACACACCAATCAGCCTACCGTGTATGTCTTTGGACTGGGGGAGGAAACCGGACGGGGAGAACATGCAAACTCCGCATACACATGGGAATCAAACCCCCGAGGTGTGAGGCGAACGTGCGAACCACCAAGCCACCATGCACCCTCATTTAATGTGATTTGATCTAGTATTTCACGTGACCAAGATAGTTAGCTCTAAAGTAAAAGTTTTAACCATCAAATGGCCACTTCTCAACTTTTTAAACACACACACACACACACGGGCGAGCTCCTATCCTCAAACAGGAAAGTGCTGTATTTATACGGACCCTGCAAAAGTATTGGAACAGCAAGGCCAATTCTATTTGCTGTACAGTGAAGCCATTTGGGTTTCGAGATCAAAAGATGAATTATGAGGCGACAGAGGAATTTCATCTAGCTGTGTTAAACAACCCAGAACATGGCACCTTTCGTTTGGACCCACCCTTTTACTCTCTCCAGTGATCAAAAATATTGGAACACACGACTGATCGGTGTTTCTTGCTACTCAGGTGCACTCTTAAGTTGATTCTTTAAAGAATTAAGAGCTCTGAACGTCTACTCTTGGTTTGAGCCCTAGGTTTTGCTTGTGAAGACTGCGTTTGTTGTTAAAAAGGATAAACCAACATGAAGACTTTTCTCTATGGGAGAAAAGCAAGCTACTGTGAAGCTGAGAAAATCAATCAGACATTACACAAACACTGGGCATAGCCAACACAACCATTTGGAATGCCCAGAAAAAGAAAGAAATCACTGGTGTACTAACAACCAGACACGGAACAGATCGGCCAAGGAAAACAGCAGTCGATGATGGAAATATTGTGAGAGCTGTGAATAAAAACCCAAAGACACCACAGTGACATCAACAACCTCCACGGGGCAGAGGTGAAGGTCTCACAAAAGACTTCAAGTGCAGAAATATAGTGGCAGAATTCAGAGGTCTACAGAAACAATCTGTCTTCCAATTTACAGAGAAATGTATCCAATCTAATTGGGAGAAACTTCATTATGCAGCAAGACGATAACCCAAAACACACTACCAACACAACAACGACCCTCATCAGGGGGGAAAAGTGTGGAAGGTCTTAGACTGGCCAAGTCAATCACCAGACCTTAGCCCAGTTGAGCAGCATTTCACCTCCTGAAGAGGAGAGTGGAAGGAGAAACCCCCCTGAAACAACCAACAACTGAAAGAGGCTGCAGTAAAAGCAACACAAAAGAAGAAACCAACAGTTTGGTCATGTCACCGAGTCACAGGCTTTATACCATTATTGCAAGCAAGGGATACGCAACCAAATATTAAGGGTTATTTACTTTAAGACTCTGTTATGATACGTTTACTCTTATAAAAAGATTTGGTAGTCTGCCGCCAAAGGCGCCATGTTCTGAGTCATTTTAACACATCTAGATGTAAACATGAGGAAACGAAAGCTGAAATTCTTATTGGTCGTCTCATAATTCATCTTTTGATCTCAAACCCAAATGTCCTCGGTGTATAGTGAAAATAGAACTGTTGTTACAATACTTTCATACATCACACACATTCAGAGGCATGTACAGAATATATTTATAGAACATCAGCACATTTATTTATTTTTATTTTTTTTAAAGTCAAACCGAACTTTATAAGCAGAAGTGTTTGACTGATCGAGCTCGGAATTGTTTATATTCTTTCATTTATTACAGTATTAACTGAGCCTTTTCTGATTCATGTTCCCATAAAAACCTGACACTTAAAAGTGTCCCCCCCCCCCAGTTTGACA